>PVKE010000480.1:0-142575 GCA_004027555.1 Craseonycteris thonglongyai | reverse complement strand
CTCCCGATATTCTGAAGGTTTCAGTGACAGCCTGGTCGTATGTCCCATGGAAGGATGGCTCCCACCACGGTCTAGGTAAGGAAAAAGGAAGGCCCCCAGAACTGCACCCTCCCAACATGACAGGAGTCCCAGACCTACCAGCCAGGAGAATCCCTTTCCCTGAGAGTGCCCCATTTACGGTCCTTCAAAAAAGTTAGATATTAGCAGTTCTATCTCTGTCCTACTTACTCCCTGTTGTTTATTTTCCTGATGAGTTGTGGGGTATTGAGAATTTTAAGCCCTTGTCTTCAATATTTTCTCTTATGTTTATATTATTTTCCTCTCTATCTATTGTATTTGTAAGTGAATCCATAAAGCAATGTCCTGCCTTGCCTGGCAAATCTTCAAAATTCATCGTAATTTGGAGCTTTGATGTCTTTTCCTCATAGTGTATCTGCTAATCCATTAGGCTCATATTCTTTGTAGCAAGTCTTGACAGTTGGCCTCATAAGCTAACCTGTTGTCTTCTTCCCAACCAGGTTACCAATTGATATTTTCTTCACACCAAAGCAAGAAGGAAATGTGAACTTTAATTTGATCTGCAATGTGAAAAATAAAGCCCACCCTTTGACCTTAAATGTCAAGGCTGAAGGCTATACCATGAATGCAGAGATCAAGTGCAAAGACAGGACTGGCTCAGTCACTCTCTTGACTCCCAACCAGACCACCATTGTCAACTTCTATGAGGTAAAGGTGTGAGAGGGCCTTGCTCTCTCTTGGTTTCCACACTGGCTGGGAAAAGCAGTACTAGTGAATATTAGCTGAATCTGTCTGTTTCAAATGCCTGAGAGACCAGGAAAATAGAACCATGCCAGGAGCCACTCCATCCCCAGAATATGTACAGCTTCGATGTGAAAGCCTTTCTTTTATTATTGTATTATTTATTTTACTTTCTTTCATTTTTCATGGGGTAGAGAGATGGTAGGGAAGGGTAAGAATGTTTGTATTAAACATACAGGAAGGATGTTTAGCTAGCAAAGGAGGTCTAAGAATGAAATTGCAATCTTACTCTTCAGATATGAGGGGCCCCCAATACTTAGTAGCTGTTCATGGAATATGTGACTACTTAATCTAATGATACTCAACTCACTAACATTATCTGCCATTCCTATTTCCCAAAAGATATTTTCCCCCAGCATATTACATATCCTGATCCCAGAAAAGGGAGTCATGGTTTGCATCCACTCAACGTACTACTCTGTTCTCTGTCTCTCAGGTATTGTTGAATGAATGTGTCCAGTGTGAATTCACCTTAATCAACACTGGGAAATTCAACTACAGCTTTCAGGCAGAGCTATCTGGCCCCAAAGCCCTGCTGCAGTACTTTGAATTTTCACCCATTGATGGCAGTGTGGATATGGGACACAGTGCACCTGCCTCCCTGTCTTTCCAACCATTTAAGAAGTGTGTCTTGAAGGGCCTAGGACTCAGAATCAAGGTAAGACCATTTAACATTGCCCGACACTGAGAGCGTTCACATTCTTGTCTTGAGAGATTAATTCTCCTGTGTGTTCCCGATCTTGTCCACCCTGCCAGAAACTCCTGGAGAGTGGTTGTGTTGGAGATAATTTCACAATCCCTAGCATAACAGCCTCAACCATGGTTTTGGTGCCTAGTGAGTAAGTGTCAATTGAAAAGCAATTAACCATCCATACACTGAAATATCATGCAGCCATTAAAATAAGGGAGACAGATGGGAGGGAGGTAGAGAGAGAGCACATGAGACTATGTACAACATTTTTTGAGATAAGTTATTGAATGAAAAACCAAGGAATTGTGATGTCAGCAGGAATAACAAAGAAGGACTTCTGAGAAGCTGCTCTTCCATAGCAATGAGAAAGCTGGCAAAAACTGTCAAAATCAACTTTTTCAGAACTTTTGAAATTAACCACAGTCTTGCAACAATCTTAGGAGCATTTATTCAAGAAAAATAGCTGAATATCCATAAGAACAGAGAGCTTTGTGATATCTGAATTTACCCTATTACTACCCCACCCTCCCTAGCTCTGCTGTAGTCTTAAAAACCAGCAACTCTGCAATCAAAGTGAAAACCAGCATATGGTTACACTAATATTAGACAAAATTGAATATCAGACAAAAATTATTATTAGAGACAAGAACATTTTAAATGATAAAAGAGTCAATCCATTCAGAAGACGTATCAATTATAAACAATGGGCGCATGTACTGTCTTGTGGTTGCAAGACTGGGTGGTAAACCATATTCTTTCTGTTTTTACATTCCTTTACCCTTGGCATATTGCCCTTTACTTCATTCCTGTCATCTCCTGGTCACAAGATGACCATGCCTCCTGCAGCTCTATGTCTGCATTCCAGAGGGGAAATAGGGGAAGAACCGGAAGGCAAAAAGCTTTCCCAGTAAGACTGTGACTCTTTATTCAAAATAGGACACCTTCTGTTTACATCCTGATGACCAGAGCTATGAGTATGTCTGATGGCCACCCTTAGCTGTAAGAATGGGAAATCATACGGTTCTTGTCCTTTCCCACCTGACTTATTTCACTTAGCATAATATGCTCAAGATCCATCCATGTTGTCACAAATGGAAATATTTCATCTTTCTTATGACTGGGTAATATTCCATTGTATGTATGTACTACGTTGTCTTTATCCAATCATTTGTCGCAGGGCATTTAGATACCATTTGATTTCATTCATATGTGGGATATAAAACAAAAAGCAACAAGTAAACAAAACAAAGTACAAACAAACAAACAAACAAAAAATAACAGATTCATAGATACGGACAACAGAATGGTGGTTGCCAGAGGGAAAGGGGTTCAGGGGGAGGACCATGTGGGTAAGGGGGTCAAATTCAAGGTGATAGAAGACTAGACCTCGGATGGGGAGAACACACTAGAGTATACAGATGTCATATTATGAAGTTGTACACCTGAAATTTATGTTATTATATAATATTAACTAATGTTATCTCAATAAATGTAATTTTAAAAATATTTTTAAATGAGAAATCAGATATTTTCATGTAGGTACACTGACAACCAGTCAGAGTCCTGCTAATAAGGAAGCCTTGGGAATTGGATGTATGGTAGTAACTAATAGTCTCTGCCATACCCATCTGCCTTCAAGCAAAATCACACTTTAGGAGCAAAGCAAGAGCCAGTGTCGGACCCAATTGCAGAGTAACCCATCCTGCTTTTCTTAAGTAGGCAAACTTCTAACCTATGAATCCAGTCTCTGCCGATGGAATTGTGGGACCTGTATTTTTGAAAACACCCAATTGCCTCCTTCCTCACCTGAGGACTTAAGGGCCCTTTTCTCCCACTTCTAACCACACTCCACTTGCCATTCCCTCCCCACAGATCAGCCATGGTCCAACATTTATGTGCAGCATCTCAGGCTGTGCTGTGAGCCCGGCCATCCATTTCTCCTTCACCAGCTACAACTTTGGAACCTGCTTCATCTACCAAGCTGGGATGCCCACACACAGACAAACCCTGGTCATTACCAACAAGGAAGAAACGCCTATGAGGTAAGCAGTCTTCCAAGAGCTTCCAGATGGTCCCACAGCCTTCACACAGATGAAGTCTGGCCATGACAGAAAAAGAAGGATTATGGGAATGAGTCAAACACAGGTGGGCATGACTCCTGAGTCTTCCCTCCTCAGCACTAATGCTGGCAGTCATATAACTACAAGCTACTTTGCTAAATATCCTCTTCTTGAAGTGAGGAGAGCAATGCCAAGGGACCTGGTAAGAGATTTGATGGCTTCCATTTATTTTCCCATGTAACAGGTATGGAAACTGAAGTTTTGAGAGTTAAAAGGTGAACTTCTCAGGCCAGTGACCTTACAGTAAATCATAGCTCTATACTGAGCCTAAGCCTTCCAGTTCAAACCCAGCCTGTCTACACCATCCCTGTGTAGAATGTTCCAGTCTAGGTCTGTGCCCTATTACAGACCTAACCAATCAGAATCTCCAGAGACTGGCCCAGGGATCTGTGTTTATTCAAAGCTCTTTAGATTAGTACTAGGCAATAGAGTTTTCTTTGATGATGAAAATGTTATATATCTGCTCTGTCCAATATGGCAGCTTACAGCTACATGTAACTGTGGAGTACTTGAAATGTAGCTAGTGCAACTGAGGCACTGAATTTTTATTTTATTTAGTTTTAATTTAAACATGTGTCCAGTGGCACTATATTGGATAGTACAAGTCTATGTTCAAATCCCAGCTCTTCCCTAGCTATGTGACTTCGGGCAAATTTTTTAAACTATCTGCACTTCTGTCTTTTGCCTGAAGTGGGGGCTAATAATAGTACCTCCCCTATAGTGCTATTAAGAGGATTAAATCAATTCATCTAGAGATAGTACTTAGAACAGTGCCTGGAACATTGGAAATGCTCAGTCATTGTTATCTCTTTCTGCTGTGGTGATGCTGGTGGTGATTATCCTGAATATTAAGTTATAAGAGTGTCATGTAATTTTAAATACTATTAAAATTTTTATCTACCTATACTCTTTCTTGCATGATTTAATTTAATCTGAGACTTGCTTTGTTCATGGCATTAAGCTTTATTTATTGGCCTAGCTATTTATACTCCTCCTTTAAGTACTATAAGGCAAACAAAGAGAGGTTGTAATGAAGAGGTCTAGGTGCCTTCCTACCCACAGGTGGAGTAGGGTAGACATGACCTTTGAAAATCCCTTCCAGTTGAGCAATCAGTAAGAATAATAATAGCTCACCTTTATGGAATGTTTCCTCTATGGCCTGTTCAGCTACTGCTTTAGTCACTTTGTCTCTTTTAATCCTCAAAACAAACTTATGAGGTAGCTAGCACTACCCTCATTTTACAGATAAGGAAACCGGAGACTCAAATGGGCTAAGTAACTTTTCTAAGGTCACATGGCTAGTTAGTGATAGAGCCTGGCTTCAAACTCCTGTCTGTCTGACTCCAGAACACATACTCCCCTCCATTGATTGTGCTTTGCTACCCAATTACTTGGGGAAGTGCTTCCTTCTTATGAGCGGTACAAAGCAGGAGCTGCATTCTCAAGAAAAAGTGTGAATAGAGTGAGAAGAGCGCTAGATAAAGGGGCCATGGGACTTTGAATTTGAGGCCTGGTTCTACCAGGATCTCAGGGTGTGATTTGGGGTAATGACTATGCCCAGGAAGATGTGGGCTGGGTTGTTGCTGAGGTCTCTTTCAGCCCCTAAATCCTATGACTCTAGGACAACAGGGCAAGCCATCTTTCAGGACCGAGCTCAGAGAGGTAGAGGGACAGAATCAGTCCCTCTGAGTCAAGCTTCTCAGAGCTTATGCACCTTCCTCCTGATTTTCTCCAGCATAGATTGTTTGTACACCAATACCACCTACCTTGAGGTGAACTTCCATGTTGATGTGATAAAGCCAGGAAAGACTCTAGAGGTTCCAATTACCTTTTACCCTCGAGAAAGTATCAATTATCGAGAACTCATCCCCTTTGAAATCAATGGACTCTCACAACAAGTAGTTGAAATCAAAGGTAAAGGCACCGAAATAAAGGTAAGTAAAGTTTGGGAGATCCTCAGACTGGCTCCCACCTTCTTGCTTTTCCCCGTCACCTTGGCCCACCTGAGCTCACACGCTTCCTCCCTCTCCACATCTTCTGCCCCCAAACTGCTCTATCAAAAGTCAGTCAGGGGGAAAGCCGGGACGGCTCAGCGGGTTGAGCGCTCGCTTTGAGGCCATGAGGACCGGGGATCGAATCCCTGCTCCGGCCCAGGCAGGACCCACATGCTGAACTGGGGAGTTCCCACAGTTTGGTTCTCTAACTGTCTCTGTCTCTGTCTCTCTCTCTATCTGTCAAAAAGTAAAATAGAAATAACTATGCACTGAAGACAAAAAGATAATTTCTCTCTATAAATGTGAAAAAAAAAAAAAAAAAAAAAAAAAAAAGTCAGTCAGTCCCACTGAGGGGTGAATTGTCAAACCAGACTCAAGAGAATCGTAGATCTTAACACTAAGCTTCTCTACTATATCAAAGGATACAAGCAGTAATCACAGGCACTGGAGAAACATTCTTTTTCTAGGAAAGGTTTGAGACTATCAGATGCAGGACCACAAGCATGTCCTTGTCCCCCCACATTAGGGCATATTTTGTTTTCAAGTTTAACAGGCAAGATTTGTTTTAGCGATGTACATAGACATGTTTCAGTGGTAGAACATCTTTCCTTAACGCCAGTGATTAACATTCTCCAGCCAGCCACAGGTCCCAGGATTATATTGGATTGAGTGTGTTCCTTCTAACCAGGTAACTCCTAATAGAAAGGGAATGGTCCTGTCCTGCTACAATCCCTTCCTTCCCAGTGTCTGGTAAACATTTAAGGTGTCTATCTGGTGGGAATATTTGCATTTAGTGGAAGACTGAAGACCTTCCACAATTCTCAGGAATGCATGGGACACTTCAGTCACCAAGAGAAAATGGGAGGGGTATATTCCTGGCAGCCTACCTATCAAACCAGAAGAGCAACAGGACAATGCTATCTGGTGTGTCTGTGCCTAAGCCAGTGACAGGGTCTCCTCTGATGTCATTGATTCATTCATTTATTCATTCTTTCATTCATCCATTCAGTGCCCATTGTGCGTTAGGTACTTTAGGGAAATCCAGAGGTCATTTAAACATGTTCTCTGACCTCCAGAAACTTGCAGGATGGTGCTAGAGACTCTCTTGCTTTTATAGACAAAATGGAAACATGTGAGCTGGATATAAAAATAGTTGGAGGCTGGGGAAGCCAGAATGGCTCAGTGGTTTAAGCGCTCACTTTTCAGCCCTGGGGACCGAGGATCGAATCCCAGCCCTGGCCCGTGCAGACCCATATGCTGAACTGGGGAGTGCCCCCAGTTTGGTTCTCACCAGGGTTAGACCCCAGCCCAGTTCCTGCCCTGTGCAGCCCCTCGCCCACCTGTGGAATGAAACTATGTGGAAAAACCAATGATGTGTAACTATGGAGACTGTACTGGGCCCCTCCCCCTTCTCTCTGTCTCTGTCTCTCTCTCTCTCTGTCAAAAACAATAAAAATATATCTTTAAAAAAGAAAAAATAGTTGGAGGGGGCGGGTGCAGTTTAGTGACTGCTCAAATGACAATAGTCAATGTGTGCTGCTCATTGTGAGTCAGTGCCATCTTGGAGGGCAAGGCCTAGCCTGACCTTCACTGATCCAGGCCAGTGTTTTTGCTCAGTGCTTTAGATGAGGATTTTGAAATGTATTTTACTTTTCTACCTCTCCTGCCACCATTCTAGTTCAAATGGCTGTCATTTCTCATAAGTCAAGCAAGGCGTTCCCTCTTGCCTTCTTACAGTCTGTCTCCACAGAGGATCGAGTTGAGAACTCTCACAAAATACACATCTGATTGGGTCACTCCATGTTTCACTGGCTTTTCACTCCCCTGAGAATAAAACCTGACCACCTCTCCAAACTAAATCTTCTGAAGTCTCCCCCTCACCCCCAGCCACAAGCCTTGACTAGGCCACTCCTTCAGGCGCTGGGCCTTGCCACAGATGTCTGCCCCAACCCAAGGGTGCTCTACAATTTCCATCCACCCACCATGACTTAAATTGACTAGCTCCTACCCTTCCTTTAACTGTCAGAGTAAACATGCCTTCCTTGTAGGGAGCCTCACCAGACTCCCAGTCTAGCTCAGCCCCCTGTAATATGCTCTCCAGGTACCCTGAGCTTTTCTTTCACATCTCTCACCCCAGTTGTAATTATATATAATTGTGTGATGAGTTGGAAATTTTATGCCCATAAATGTTTATTGAGTGAGTGAATGGCAACCCATTGTGAAGAATGTAGAACACTAAAAGAGAGGGACCACCCTTCACTCACCAGGGTAGACGTGCCATGTTTATTTTTCTCACTAACTGATGAACCTTCCCTCCTTGCCCTCCTTCTTGTCCCACAGATTTTAGTCCTAGATCCAGCCAATAGGACTGTGAAGTTAGGAGCTGTCCTGCCAGGGCAGGTTGTGAAAAAAACGATTTCCATCATGAACAACAGCCAGGCCCAGCTCACATTTAACCTGTCGGTCATGTTCTCAAAGCCGGAGCTCCAGGAGCCCAAGGTGGGTGCTAGGGGCTCCCCACAGCCTCCTTGTAGTTCCCAATAACACAGATGACTGTGCTAGCAGCACTAGCAGCTCATGGTTCTGTACCTTCAGTGGACCAGCTCGGATTATCTTCACAGAAACAGTATAGGGTTAGTGCTTTTATTCGCATCTAACATCCAAGGAAACCAAGGCTTAGAGAGGCTGCACACCTCTCTAAGGACAACAGTGAAATAGAAAGAGATGGGAACTCAGTGGATCTGGAGTCTAATAAATATATTATACATAGATATTCATGGTAGAAAATTTGAAAAACATGGTAAATCATAAAAGAAAATATTTTGCCCATAATCTCATACCCAGAAATAATCACATTTTGGTGCCTATCTTTCCAAGTGTTTTTCCTACACATTTCCTTTTTTTTTACAAAAATAAAATTACAATGTTCATATTGTTTTGAAACCAAATCTAGTAATATGTTATAAACATCTTCTATGTCCTTCGATGTCATATGTTCATTTCTACATCCACAATGTAGATAGACCAGTTCTCTATTTCTGCTCATTTCAGGTGTTTCTAATGTTTTATATTATAAACCACATTTTAATACCCATGTATGGGCATTCATGACTCTCTGCTTAAGACAGATTCCTGGAAGTGGGCTGTTGGATCAAACGGAAGAGTGTGTTTCAATACACATTGCCAGTCTGCCCCCTGAAAGGTTGTCTCCCTTTACACTCCCGTCAGCTGTGTGAAAGAAGCATGCTTGTTAGTAAATCTACATCCTCTAGTGCCCTGGATAGAGAACCTTCCCATCCTGGCTGCCTCTCCTCATCTTACTGTCATCAATCAGTATTTGGATGACCCTTTGAAAATGAACCAAATGTATTTCATTTGGAGAGTGAACTTATCCATCCCTTCATTCTTATATTTTCCCAGTAAATATGTGCTAGGTGCTGGAAATATATAAATTGTCTTAGTCTGTCTGGGCTGCCATAACTAAGTACCATAGATTAGATGGCTTAAAGCACAGGCATTTATTTTCTCACAGTCCTGCAATCTGCAGGTCTGACATGAGGGTGCCGGCGTGGTCAGTTTCTGCTGGGGGCTATCCTCCTGGCGTATAGACAGCCACCTTCTCACTGTGTGCTCACAACAGAGAGCAAGCAAGATCGTGCTCTCTGGGGTCTCTGTATATGGGCACTAATCCCGTCATGAGGGTCCCACTCTTATAACCTCATCTAAACCTAATTACCCACCCACCCCCCACCCCAAAAAAATAAAGATTGGGAGGGAGCTTCTCAGAAGAGGGCTGGGAGCCATGGAAGGCTCACAGTGGAGAGACCTGTGCTAAGTTTTTAGAGGATGAAGAGGTATCTCCCAGGCAGGCAGGCTGGGGAGGGTGTTTCTGGTGGGCAAAGGTATAGAGGCTGGAAAGGATCAGTGCTTTTGTGACTCAGTGTGGCAGGAGCACTGTGGATCATCTGGGGATGCAGCCAAAGCCAGAGAGCCAGTGGGTGTCTCAGCACAGGAGGCCACATTGCCCATATTGCCACCCAGAGTAAGAGGGAAAACTTGTTGCTTCCCTTTCCTCATAAATCCAAATCAAAGTCATCAGTTCCAGTGGGTCAAGGCCCCTGACAGTTTGGCCGTACCCATTTTGCTTCTTTGGGTGAGCAGACTCAGCTGCCAGAGTGCTCTGTGCTGACACTGTCACTGGGGCTGGTGGTCAACGTCACTGTGCTTGAGAACTCTAGGATCGCTTTCTTTGGAAGATTCTCAGCCCATTTCTCAGTCCCTACCAAAGAGAGCTCAAGGATGAAAGTGGGTTTGGCTTCCTTGAAGCTACGGTAATTTTTATTTTATTTTTTAACAGGACAAAGGGGAAAAAGAACACCATACAAACTCAAACAGCGGTTCTCAAATTTTAGAATACATGAGTCACTCAGGGCACCTTTGAAAATGCAGGTTCCAAGCTCCGCTCTCCAGGACACTGATCCAGTCGGCCTGTGGCAGGACCCAGGAATCTGCACTGTAACCAGCACACTGGGGGAAGCTGGGATGGCTCAGCGGGTTAAGCACTCACTTTGCAGCCCCAGGCTCCGAGGAATGAATCCAACCCAGCCCATGTGGACCCACATGCTGAACTGGGGTGTGCTTCCCAAGAGGGAGGCCCCTGGCCTGGTTCCCACCCTGCGCAGCCCCCGCCCACCTGTGTGGAATGAAACCATGTCAAAAACTGTTAATGTACAACTATGGACTGCTCTGGGCCCTCCCCCTTCTCTGTCTCTCCTCAAAAACACACGGGAGCGCTGAGTGTTTTCTATTTCATCAGGCTATTTCCCCCACCAGAGAGCAGGGGTTATTTGCAAGGGTTTGGGAAAAGAGTTAGCATTTATTGAATGCCTATTAGTGTGCCACACATTTTATGTCAATGATCTGAATGTAAGTTACAGAAGGTTTAAGCAACTTAACAAAGATGACACCGCTGGTAAGAGCAGGAGTGAGATTGGACCCCTAGGCTGTTACAGCCCCAGCATCAAGACCTCTGGGAATGGAGGCCTCAGAAGCGCCCCTGCTCTCAGCTGTTGAGTCTCCTTGTCGTTTGTGTCCAGGTCATCACCTTGGTGCCGTTCCACAGCATTAGTCTGAAGCACAAAGAAACCCGCAAGCTAGAGGTCACCTTTGCCCCAAAGAAGCGAATCCCTCCGTTCTCTGAGGAAGTGTTCATGGAGACCATGGGGCTCCTGCGCCCGCTCTTCCTCCTCAGCGGCTGCTGTCAGGCCCTGGAGGTTTCCCTGGACCAGGAGCACATTCCCTTTGGACCAGTCATATCTCAAACGCAAGCCACACGCCGCATCCTCATGTTGAACACAGGCGACATGGGTGCAAGGTAGGGGCTGGAGCAGAGCACTCGGATGCTGGAATTGAATTAGACATTTGTTTTACAAGTGTGGCCACTGTTTATTTCCTTCCCCTCCCTTTCAGATATCCTCCCTTCCCTCAAAATGTGACAGTGGTGTCCTCCATGGTCATTGCCACTGCCATCGCAGTAGCATTTGCTCAGTGCCTGTTATATACCCTTTGCATGGCTCATCTCATTTAATCCCAACAACTCTTTGAGACCGATACTGTGACTGGTCCATTTTACAGATGAGAAAACTGAGGTATAAAAAGATTAAGTAGCTTTTCCAAAAATGCTGCATTTAGCAAGAACTTACAATGCTCAGGTGCAATACTGAGCATTCTTACATATAAGGTCCCATTTGATTATCCCAGGACCCTCTAAGGTAGGCACTATGTTGTCCCCATTTCACAGATGAAGCTGATGTTCCACGTGGTCAGGTGACTTGCCCAAGGTCACACAGCCAGGAAGTGAGAAAGATGGGATAGGAACCCAGGTATACCTATGGCAGCTCCCCTTTCCAGACTCTTCCCTCTTGCTAGCAGGTGTCCACTCCAGTCACTACTTGGGCATGCCACCATATCTGTGCAGGCTGCACACCACATGCCTGCAGTGTGAGCTATGCTCTGACTGTGTGGTGTGGCAGCCCTGACACTGGAAACACATATCTGCACGGTCCACCCTCTTGTCTCCTGCCTGGACCAAGTGCCAGACCAGAGGGGTGGCCACACAGGACCACCATATCCCAATGCCACCAAGAGCTGGTGCAACTCTTACGTGTGGGGATCGTCTCCACCCTCCTGGATCTGACCTGAGAGGCAGGGCAAGGAGCGTTCTAATCCTAGCTCAGCTACCTGCTAGCTCTGAGCCCTTGGGCACATGTGTGGAAGCATGTTCATGTATATGTTCCCCACTGTGTCACTGTGGGCAGTAAAATCTGCAGGCGCTTCTGCCCTGCTTAGCTCTGAGAAGGAGCTGAGTCAGCATATCCAGGAGTGACCTGGCCCTTGTCTCCACCTGCCTCTTCTTTACTTGGCCATCTTTCTCCCAGGTCCCGCGGAGTCCACAAGGGGGGTGAACCTCCATGTGAAGAGCCCAAGCAAAGGCTCTTGTTCTCAGCAGCATTGAGGACACCCCCAGGATACTAGTAAACTGTCTTCCTTGTCTCATTTTGTCTTGGAAAAGGTTTAAATGGGATGTCAGAAAATTTGAGCCTCATTTCTCCATCCGCCCAGAAGAAGGCTATATCACTGCAGGCATGGAGGTGTCCTTCAAAGTGACCTACCATCCCACCGAGGTGGGCAAGGAGAGTCTCTACAAAAATTTGCTCTGCTTCATCCAGGGAGGCAGTCCGCTGAGCCTCACCCTGTCTGGAGTCTGTGTGGGACCACCCGCAGTAAAAGAGGTCAGTAAGTGCTGCCCATAGATGGGCCAGTGGCCAGAGTGGGCCCAGCAAGCCCCACAAGGGAACTCAGCCAGGCCGTCCAAAAACAGGTGGCTCTGTTCAAACAGTCCTCGTTGCCCACATCAAACATTCAGACCTGCTCTCTGCCCACCCACCTCCCCCCATGGAGCCTTAGTGCATGTTATTCTCAGTGCTGGAATGTTTGTTTTGCCCTCTTAAGTTAGTTAATTTCTATTCATTCTTTAGCCCTCAACTCAAACATCATACTCTGAATGAAACTTGCATTGACACCTCTGATTAGATCAAGTACTGTTATAACCTGTGAATAAGGGATGAACACATTTACTATGTTTTTGTTTTGTTTTTTTGTGGGGGTTTTTTTTAATGACCTTGGGTCAACCCTCTGCTAGTTCTGTTCCTAGAAACCTAATGGTGCACTGTCAGCTGTGTTCCTTGGCAACATTGCTTATAGTGAAAATGACACCTGATCTCCATCTCTATAAATCTGTTACTTCAAGAATGTTATATAAATGGAATCATACAGTGTGCTGTAAACATGCCTGTACAAATCTTAGCATGAACCTGTACTTTCATTTTCTTGAATAAATACCTAGGAGTGGAACAGCTAGGTCGTAGGATAGGTACGTACACAGTGACCCAAAAGTAGGTATACAGTTGAATCAATGAAATTCATCACAACAGACTATATGGGTACATATACACACTAACACACAACAAAATAAAACTATACTGTATACCTACTTTGGGGTCATTCTATACTTACCTTCTTAAAACCCTACTAAACTCTTTTCCAAAAAGGTTGTCCTTTTACGATCCCACCAGCAATGCCGGACATTTCTACTTGCATCACATCCTCACTAACACTTCATTTGGTCTGTTTTAATTTACATTTTCCTAATGTACCTATGGCAGTTCTAATGAGTACCCAATAACTAATGATGCTGAGAATCTCTTCAGGTACTTATTTGTCATCCATATATATCCTTTGTTGAAGGTCTGTTCAAATCTTATTTTTAATTGAGTTATTTGTTTTATTATTATTGAGTATTGAGAGCTTTTTATATATTCAGGACACAAGTTTTACATTTAGATCTCAATCTGTTTAGAATTAATTTTTAGATATAATGCAAGATATGGATCAAAATTCATTTGTGTGTGTGTGTTTGTGTGTGTGTGTATCCAATTGTTCTAGCACCATTTGTTGAAAAGATTATCCCTTCTCCACTGAATTACCTTTGCACTTTGGTCAAAAACTAATTGATCATACATGTGTGGGTCTGTTGCTGAACTCTATTCATGTCTACTAATCTATTCGACTCTCTTTACACCAATATCACATTGGTCCACATTGCTACACTCAATGGCCCATTCTCACTCCTCATCTTACCTGACCTGTTGGTAGCATCTAACACCTTGACCAAGTACTTCCTCTTTTAAACAGTTCCTTCACATGGCTTCCAGAATATTACCCTCTCCTAGTTCTCCTCCTACCTGATAAATTGCTCCTTCTCAACTCTTCTGATTCTTCTTAATATTAGAGTATGCCAATCAAGAATTAGTCCTTGGGGAAGCCAGGATGGCTCAGTGGGTTAAGTGCTCACTTTGCAGCCCTGGGGACCGAGGATCAAATCCCGGCCCCAGCCCATGCAGACCCATATGCTGAACTGGGGAATGCCTTCAGATTGGTTCTCCCCAGGGCGAGACCCCAGCCCAGTTCCTGCCCTGTGCAGCCCCGCACCCACCTGTGGAATGAAGCTATGTGGAAAAACCGATGATGTACAACTATGGAGACTGCTCTGGGCTCTCCCCCTTCTCTCTCTCTGTCTTCGTATCTCTCTCTCTTTTTGTCAAAAACAATAAAAAAAATAAATCTTTTTTAAAAATTAGTTCTTAAATTCCTTTTCTTTTCTAAATGCACTTACTTCTTACTAATCTCATCCAATACACTGACAACTCCAAATATGTATCTCTAGCCTGAACCTTGCCTTGAACTCCAGATTTATAAATTCCACTGCCTGTTTAAGGTGCCCTTTTTCTTTCAGGTGGTAAATTTCACCTGCCAGGTGCGCTCCAAGCACACACAGACCATCCTTCTTTCAAACCGCACCAACCAGACCTGGAATCTACACCCCATCTTTGAGGGTGAACACTGGGAGGGGCCTGAGTTCATCACTCTGGAACCCCATCAGCAAAACAAGCCCTATGAGATTACATACAGGCCCCGTACTATGAACTTGGACAACCGCAAGCATCAGGTAGGCTGAGTCCTCTCCCCTCTCATCAGTTTCCTGGCGTGGCTGGAGGGAGGAGTTGCATGAGAGAGGTTAGGAGACGGAGTTTGGCAGCTCAGAGAGTGTTAGAACGAGCGGGGACCCCACAAATGGTTTTGGAACAGTGAGGAATCATGCAGATTATCAAGTCCCAAACTTCCCTGGTGTCCATATGTTTTCATGGACAGGAGAGTCTCTTGGACCCAGAGGCTCAGTTCTAAAACGAAGTCCTGGACTATGCATCAAGCAATTGGTATTTAACCTAATTGCAGAAAGAACATCAGAGTGACTATAATAAAGATAAAAAAGCTATAGTCTTCCACTGTATCTTCTAGTATCTTCACTACCTTATTCAGTTATAGCCTTGGCTGACATCATAGCATACCCAAATTTTCATTCTTTTTTATTTTTCACTTTACATTGTATCATGAGAGTTTTTCTATTTAAGTAGGTAGTCTTCACAATAATCATTTTTAATAATTGCCTAATATTTCATTGAATAAAAGTTCCACAATTTATTTAACATTCCCCAGTTGTTGCATGTTTAAGTGAACTCTAAATGTTCATATTATACATGGTTCTAATATATATGTGTATGTATATATGTAACATTTTCCTCCAGAGGGATTTTTCTCCAGTACCTACCCTTGGGTGTGATTCCTTGTTGAAATACACATGAACATTTTTATGACTCTTGAATCATATTACCAACCTGCTTTCCAAAAATGTGCTTATTTGCAGAGCCTCCATTAATCCTATGTCACTACCATGCCTGAGAGATATCTAATAAATGTATCTCTGTGTCATTCTGATGGTACTTCTTCCTCTCCTTAGGGCACCCTCTTCTTTCCCCTCCCAGATGGGACTGGCTGGCTGTATGCACTGCATGGGACTTCTGAGCTCCCCAAAGCAGTGGCCAATATCAACCGCGAAGTGCCATGTAAGACGCCTTACACTGAGCTGCTGCCAATCACTAACTGGCTAAACAAGCCCCAGAGGTAAGGGAGTAGGGCAGAGGGTTGAAGTAGGGGAGGCAGAGGGAGGACCTCCACTGTCTAGCCTGGGCCCTTTCCCTGGTCAGGGCCTCTAGCAGACATTGGCTAGAAGGGTCAGAGTTCCTTGATGTTCTGAGTTGCCTGAATTCTAAGCCTCCAGGGAGATTCTCCTGTTCAATGCTATCTATGAAGGACTGATTACTTGTAAATCTCCTATACTAGAACAATGCCTGGCACAAAATAAGTGCTCAATAAATGTTAGCTGTTATTACTATTCTCCTAACAAAAATCATGGTTATTATTGAGTGCTCTGTCTTATCATCTAAGCCACTGGCCTGAGAAAGCTGTCCCTTGGATCTTATACTTGCAGTGGAAGTAGAGTAGAATGCAAGGACTAGAGGAGCTTGAGGCCAACCAGCCCAGTCCTCTTCTTTTATAATGAAGGAGCCAACAACTGGGAGAAGAAAGCTGCCTGCTTAGCATTGTGGATAAAGGCCCAGACCTAAGTTTGAATCCTAGTTCTGCCAATAACTGGTCATATTACCTAACCATCTTATCTTCCTTCTCTTGGCCTCATTTCCTCATTAGTAAAGTGGAAATGGTAATGGTATTACCTCCTATAAACATCATGGGGATTAAACATCTATAACTCATGTAGAGCACTGACTCAGTACCTGGCATATAACAGATGATCAGTAAATGGTCATGACTGTTATTATTAGTGACAGGAAAGACTATAAACCTGAACCCATGTCTTTTCCATAAAATCAAGAGTAGAAACAGCACCTTTCCTTCCTTTTTTTTTGGACAATTTTGTTTTCTCTATTCTCTCTTCTTGTGCTCTTATGTTCCCCTAGATTCCGGGTCATTGTGGAAATGCTGAAACCAGAGAAGATAGACATGACTGTCACCTTAAAGGGCCTTGATTACATTGATGTATTGTCTGGCTCCAAGAAAGACTACAAGCTGAACTTCTTTTCCTACAAGGAAGGACTATACAGTGCAAAGGTATCCACATGTCAAAGGCACTGCCCTGGAACCCCGGAGGTGTGACCCTGAGGTTGACAGTACTGGCATTAGGGAGTGAAGCTATCCTCCATAGCCAGCCTATCCTTATCCTGTTGAGCTGACCTGGCAAAGGCATTCAGGATTCCCAGCATCTTTAAGATGAGACCAGATTGCAGAGCTGAGCCTCCAAGGTAGCAGAATCATGAAAATCCTTCCCCAGTAGAGAGCAGTTGACCAGCAAATACCAGACCACAATAATAACAAAATACCCCATTTTCTGAGTGCTTTAGTGTCCAGCGTTGTGATGAGTACTCAACACACATAGCTAAGTAATACCAGAGCTAGGATTCAACTCAGAGCCATCAACTCCAAGACACCACAGGAGCTGTTTCTCCTAATTAGTTCATTAAGTATATATTGAGCATATATGACATACTATGGGCTGGTAACACAATAGTGATCAAAAACAGGCACAGCCCCTGTTCTCATGGAACATACAGTCCAGTGACAGGAGATGGATTTTAGTCAAATAATTGCACTATGAATGTTTAATTACAAAATGAGGTAAGTGCTTTGAAGAAAATGAGCATATATGGATCAGTAACTCACACGAGAGGTCAGGGCTGAAGATAATATATGGAAATTACCCATTTATCAATAGTATTGATTTAAAGCTATGGTGGAGAATGGAATTACCTCGGAAAAAGTATTTTAATGTAAAAAATATATATAATCTAGAACATATTTTTCCCCTCCAGAAGAGATACTGGCAATACCCACCCAACAGCCTGTCATCTCCTCTCCTACAATCACTGATATAGGCTGCTCCACTCAGATCACATCACAAACAGGCTAACAGAGAACCCTAAAATCAAGGAATCACAAACTATCTGATGAGGGAAAAGCCATCATAAAATAGAAATACCAGCTCAACAAGTAAGAACTCCTATGAAAACAGATTATTAAAGCAAACAGAAGAGGATTTTTAGTGACTATTATAAATATCCTTAAGGGGATAAATGAAGGTAATGATACCCATGAAATAAGAACAGGCTGTTGTAGAAGAGAATCAGTTAAAGACCTTGGAAATGAAAAATAGAATATGTAGAATAGAAAACCACAGAGGAAGGCTGAGTAGTGGAATGGACTCTGAGGAAGAGATTACTGGCAAGTTAGAAGACAGAGCCGAGTAATATCACTAGACTTTACACTTGAGTACAGAGATGTGTCAAGGATGAAAGGAAATATGTGTGGTCAGGGTATGGAAAAGTTGGATCCCTCACTGGTGGGAGTATAAGTTGTGTCGCTGCTTTGGAAAATAGTCTGGCAGTTCTTCAAATGGTTAAACATAGAGTTACCACTTATATGATTCAGCAATTTCACTCCTAGGTATATACTCAAGATAAATGAAAACATATATCCACACAAAAATCTGTACATAAATGTTCATGGCAACATTACTCCTAAGAGCCAAAAAATGGAACCAACCCAAATGTCCATCAACTGATGAAAAGATAAATATAATGGAAGATTATTTGTCAATAAAAAGACATGGAAATGAAGTACTGATACATGCAACACATGGATGAATCTTGAAAAACTATATGCTAAGTGAATAAAACCAGTCACAAATGGCCACATGTTATATAATTTCATTAACATGAAATGTTCAGAATAGGCAAGTCTATAGAAACAAAAAACAGTGGTGCCTAAGGCTAGAAGGGATGGATTAAGAGGAAACAGGGAATGATTGCTAATGAATACACAGTTTCTTTTGGAGGAATGAAATGTTTTAAATCAATTAATTGGGCCATGAATGTATAATTACAAAATTAGATAAGTGCCTTGTGAATATACTAAAAGCCACTAAATTGTACACTGTAAGTGGATGAACTGTATGGAATATAAATTGTATCTCAATAAAGCTCCCAAAACAGAAAAACAAAATAATAGAAGGAAGAAAATACTCTGCAAAATGATAGTATAAAAATTTCCAGGGCTATTGGAGAAAGACTGAGTTTTCTAATTGAAGGGACCCACCAAGTTGCCAAACAGGTTGAATGAAAGAAAGTCTCACATATAAATACCTGAAAATAAAAGTTTAGAAAACTGGGATAAAAGAGAAAAGTCCTGTGTGATTCTAGAGAAAATTAAGGGAAATAATAATCACAATAACACCTCATTTCTCATGGCAACACTAAATACAAGAAGCAATGAAGGAAGCTATTCAAACTACTTGGAACGATTTTCAATCTAGAACTCTTTTTCCATATAAAACTACTAAGAGGGCAATTTTTAAACACGCTGGGACTCAAAGTAAACCACCCATATACATAATCCCTGACTGAAGGAAGGACTACAAAATTAAAACTTTTTAGATGACAAAAAAAAAAAAAAAATTAATAATTAAATGAATCCAAGAGGAAATTACAAGGATACAATGAACAAATAATCTAAACTAAATTGATAGGCTGTTTGGTGCCTCTATGGCTTAGTTGGTTAACATGTCTCATAAACTAAATTAATAGGTAATTTCAAATAATTGTTGGAAAGCAATCTGAAATGTTTTATATGACCTCAATATAGGAAATAGCAAGGGGAGGAATAAAATAAAGCAATGAAAAAAATCTTTTCTCATTCAGTTGGAGGCAAAAGGAGAAATGCATATTTTCTCATTCATAGAGAAGGGTAGGGAGAAAATAGAGATATTCATTAACTGTAGATGTGAACAAAAAGATATATTTAAATATATACTTGTATGTATTAAAATGTAAGTGTAATGACTTTCGGGTAAAAATGACAATTAACCCAGATCACAGAATCTCTTTACAGTAAATGTATTCAGATAAAAAAAAAGTGTTTGTTTGTTTTTTTAATCAATGCTTTTTTGGTTATGATGGAGTAACTAGTTCTCTCAACATAAAAAGAAAGCCATAAAACTGGACAAATATCTGAGACAAGTCTTCTCAGTGATTGGACAACAAGCAGCACAATACTGCAACTCATCAGAGAGAAGGAAACTCATGAGATTAGTCCCCATGACTGTCCTGGCTCTCTGCCTAGGACAGTTTTCTGATGACAGTGCAGTGCGCTAAGCACAGCAGTCCCAGTGAACTGAGGAGGCAGAAATCAGAGTTTGGTGCAGCTGAAATCACCAGTGTCTACAGGGCAGAGCACCAGAGAGGAGGAAGCAGCCTATGGAGGGGGTGGGAGAAAAAAGTTATGATAAGGGAGTTCCCCTCAAAGTCCTTGACTGAAGGTTGGACTGCACATGCACAGGAAGAGACCACATGAGGTTTACAGGAGAGCAGCTGCTATGAGGTTTATAAAGGAATAAATGTATAGTACATTGATCAGTGCTGAGGAACATTGGAGGTAGTCCCAGCCAGAGTAGAAAGGTTGCATTAATATCTCATCAAGATCCTAGGAAACCCAGCTGAAATACCAAAAGGCCAGAAGAAAGAACCATGCCCTTAGGATAAGACCTTCTGTGGACCAGCCTTTATAAAGCCTAAAACTAAGCACCTATTAGATCTGCAAGGAGGACAAAACTTGGGGATTGAATCCCACCAAGTTGGAAGGTCTTAAGGAACACCATGAGTTTTCTATAGATATGTTCTAATAAATTATAAAACCAAACCTATACAAGTTTAAGATGATTGAACTGTCTCCTAGAATAAAACCAACACTCTTAGGAAGGTAACAGAATTCAGAATATCTACAATGATCATCAACAGTGTCCAGTAGACAAACAAAAATCACTAGGCTTGTGAAGAAGCAGGAAAACGTGACTGATAGTCCAGAAAAAAGCAATCAGTAGAAATTCACTCCAAGATGAGCCAGATGTTGGATTTAGCAGACCAAGACTTCAAAGAAGCTATCATAAACATGTTCAAGAACTAAAAAAAATTATATATATATAAAAAACACAAATAAATAAATATATATAACATAAATAGATATAGATATATAACAAATAAATATAATATAAAACCAATAAATAAAATACGGTCTTAATGAGTGGACAGATAAATAATCTCAGCAGAGAAATAGAGACAACAAAAAACCAAGTGGATATTCTAGAACTGAAAAGCACAATAAAGTAAAATGAAAAATTCATTAGATGTGCTTAATAGCAGATTAAAGATGTAAGAAGATTCATTGAACTTGAAACAAATCAATAGAAAGTTTCCAATCTGAAGAACAGAGAGAAAAATAGACTGAAGAAAAACAACTAGAGCCTCAGGAACCTGTGAGAAAATATTAAATGGTCTAACATATGAGTAATATGAATTCCAGAATAGAAGTAATTGAGAATGGGCAGCAAATTATTTGAAGAAATACTTGCTGAAATTTCCATGGGTTTTTTTTTTCCATGGGTTTTTAATGATTTATGGATTCAAGAAACTTGGCAAACATCAAGCAGGAGAAATACAAAGAAAACCATGCCTTGTGCAACATCACAAAGTGCTGAAAACCAAAGATAAAGGGAAAAGCTTAAAACAACCAGATTTAAAATATCTATTATATACAGGAGAGTGAAGCAATAAAAATGGCCACTGACTTCTCTTCAGATATAATGGAGGCCATCTACAAAGTGTTGAAAGGAAAAGAAACTATCAACCTAGAATTATTTTTTCACTGAAAATATCCTTTCAAACTGAAAGTGAAATAGACATTTTCAGATAAAAGGACATGAGAGAATTCATTGCCAGTAAACTTGCATTACTGAATACATTAGCATTATTAGAATGCTAATAATTATTCTTCAGTCTGAAGGGAAATGATACCAGATGGAAACTTGGGTCTTCTGGAAGAAGAGGAAGAGCACTAAAAATGGTAAATAAGTAGGTAAATATTAAAATATGTTTTTCTTCTTATAATTTTATTTAAAAGTCAAATGATGGCTGGATGTTCTTATGTACATATAAATAAAAGATTTGATGACAAAAGCACAAAAGATGGGGTAGAGAGGTCAGTGAAATACTTCAGTAAGGTTATTATATTTGTGAGGTGGCAAATGTGAGGTAGGAAGCATAAAGGGTCAGTTGTAAAGTGGATAAGTGATAAAATTCAGACTAAATTTTGACAAGTTAAAACTCCATGTTGTCAGCTCTAGAGCAACCACTAAAAATCTGTTATTTAAAAATATAGCTAAAAAGCCAGTAGAGAAAATATACATTCCAAAAGATTACATCTTGATCCAACAGAAGGCATGAAAGTATCAACAGAGGAATGAAAAAATGAGATAAATGGAAAAGAAATAGCATGAGGATAGATTGCAACCCAAACATATAAAGAATTATTTTAAATGTAAAATACTAACCACTCCAGTGAAAAAGACAGAGGGTTCAGAAGCACTCTAAATCTAAAGATGGGAAGAGGTTGAAAGTAAAAAGCCTAATGATAATGAGATAACCCAAAGTATTAAAAAGGGCAAGACTTGAATAGACTACTTTATAGAAGTAGATATGTGAATGACCAATAAGCACCTGAGAAGATGCTCCACATCATCAGTCATCTGGGAAAAAAACTTAAAAAGGTGAGAAGCTTGTCAATAACAAGTCAGTTGCAGGGATGAGGAAACAACATAGTGCAGTTTCAAGTGTGAGCTCTGGAATCAGTCCAACCTGGTTTCACACTTCTCTGCAGGTGACCGTGGACAAGACACTTAATGTTGCTAGGCCTCATTTTCCTCATCTTCAAAAAAAGCAGTGAGGGGAATAATAATGTCACTTAAAAATTGTGTGAATTTGGGAATACCGGGTAGCTCTGCAGGCTGAGCACTTGTCTTGCCGCCCTGAGATCTGAGGATCGAATCCCGGCCCTGGCTCTGGCCCATGTGGACCCATATGCTGAATTGGGTTGTGCCCCCAGTTCACTTCTCACTGGGGCAAGACCCTGGCCCGGTTCCTACCCTGCACAGCCCTCTCCCACCTGTGGAAGGAAACTATGTAGAAAACTAATGACATGCAACTATGGAGTTTGCTCTGGGCCCTCCCCCTTCTCTCTGTCTCTGTCAAAAACAATAAAAAATAAATATTTTAAAAATTGTGAATTAAACAATTAAGTACTTCTAGTGCCAAGCACACAGTAACCATTCATTGTTAGATGCTCTCATTGTTACTATTAATGACTCCAGCAACAACAGGAATAAGAGTGAAACCCACTACAACGTGAACATCTGCAGTCAGTGGGGACAGCTTTCCCTGCAGCACTAAACAGTGCTACTGTGGCCTCTTGTAAGCAAGCTTGGGCTGTCATGTACTCTCACCTGGAAGGAGCCGGAGCAGAACACCTAAAGAGAAAGGCTGGCCGATGGGGATTCAGATAGGCGGAAGGGCCTGTGTCCGCCTCGTACCCGTGCTTCATGTACCCAGGGCTGCTCCCAGAGAGAAGGATCCCCTGCTGACCCTCCTCTTCTGCCCTGCTTCCTCCCACTCTCCCTGTGAACGCAGGTGATCTTCAGAAACGAGGTGACCAACGAGTTCTTATACTACATAGTGAGTTTCAAGGTCATCCCTTCAGGAATCATCAAAACCATCGAGCTGGTGAGCCCCGTCCGGCAGACTGCATCAGCCTCCATCAAGGTGGAGAACCCCCTGCCTTACTTGGTGACCTTTGCCACGGAATGCAGGGTGCTGGACATCAGCCTGCCCTCCCAGTTTACAGTGCCTGCTAACTCAGAGGTATGGCCCGGGCTGCCAGGGGACCCCTGATTGCTGTGACAGGCTCTGCCCATGCGGCCTCTGAACCCACGTTCTGCACCCTGTGGTCAGGCCAGCCCTGGCGGTGCCCCTCATGGGGAAAGTTAAAAGGGGGGCCGGGGAGGAAAAGTGGGCTGGTTTGCACAGAGGTTTTCCAGGTTCAAGATAAGTGAGAGCATTTGCTTGCAAAGCACCTTCTCTGCCACCAACCCGCTCTGGGATCACTGGGTGGCAGGGGTTGGGTGGGACTTTGGGCATCGCAGGAGCCTCTTCTCTTGCAGGGCACATTCTCATTGGAATTCCAGCCCCTGCGCACTGGAGAAACCTTCGGGAAACTCGCTGTGCACAACAGTGATTTGGGCTTCTACCAGTATGAGCTCAATATGAAGGCCCTGCCAGCACTACCCGAAAAGCCTGTCAACTTCCAGGTCGTTCTCGGCAGCGGCCAGAGCATCTTTGCCAAGATCATCAATTACACCCGGCAGAAGACAGAATATTACTGCAGGGTGAGCAGCCCCTGCCCCACCCTCTGCCCTGCCCTGCCCTTGCCAGAAGTCTGACCTCAAAAACAACGGGAGGACGACATAGGTGCAGAAATGTGAAACTCAGTCAGAGGCTTCATCTGGCCTGGAAACTCCCAGTTAGAAATAAATAGTACAGGTCTGGGTTCTTCCTTAAAGACTTTCTGTCTTAACAAGCTGGGTGGGCATAGGAGGAGTTTTGCTTCCCTCTCCATGCTCAGTGGTCAATAAAGGGAAGCAGTAGAGTCTAGAGGTCATGAGTATAGGCTATGGAAGCCAGCAGACCTGCACTTGAGTCCTGGCTTCACCAATTTTCTTTGTATAATAATTTACTGAAGCTCTCCAAGCTTATCTGTAAATGGTGATAATACCCTGACCTCACAGGATTGCTGTGAGGATTTTCAAGTATGTATATAAAACCGTTTTCAAAGAGCCTGGCCCATAGTTAATGCCCTGTATATGTTACCTGTTATATCCGTTGTAATATAAGTGTAACTACTGAAACAGAAACCCAAAATGGCAACAAAATAGAAGTTTATTCCTCTCTCAAATAACAGTGTAGGCTTAAGCAGTTTGGGTTGAAATAGTAGCTCATGACCTCAGGTCCCCAGACTTCTTGTGTCCTGATGCTCTTCCCCTTGTAGAGACCAAAACAGCTTACAGTGACATCGGCATTCTAGCCAGCCCCAAGGGAAAAAGGAGTGGAGTGCATATGTCACTTCCATTCACATTCCATTGAACAAAACTGCATATGACCACACCTAGCAACAAAGGGAGCTAGAAGGAGTAGCCTTTACACCAGGTGGCCATGTGTCCAGTTAATATCGGGGTCCCATGGCTGCAGTCAAGAGGCAAAGGCTTTTGATCAGTCCTATCAGTCAGGAGAAGCAAGGTTATGCTGTAGTAACAAAGAGCCCCCATAACCCAGTGGCTTAAAACCATTGGTCTCTCATTTGTGCTGTCTATCCAGTAAGGGTCAGCAGGGCACTCTGCTCATCACAGCCACTCAAGGATCCAGGCTGAGGGGCAACCACCATCTCAAATGTTTCCAGTCACAGTACCAGAGGGGTGAAAAGACCACACAGGGACTTGCATTGGCAATTGAATGCTCTAGTGTGTTAGCAACACTTTTCACTTCTACTCACAACTAAATGTCCAGAATTATTCTTACCCATCCATGAGGATCCAGAATGTTTAGTCTTCCATGTACATGGAATGAAAGAGCCAGATATGGGAAAACAACTCCAATAGCTCCCGTACCCACGTAATCCAGCCATGTGTCTTTATTTAACATCTCTTGGCCTCGGTTTCTTTGTAATAAAATAGGGCTAATAATTAGTAGTACCTGCTCTGCAAGGGAGTTCTAAGGGCACGGCTTTTTTACACCCTGCCTGGCTGAGAGTGAAGGGCCTGGGTATGGACCTGAGCTGCTGGTATACCTTTCAGGATTCTGTGTGAGCCAAATGCCTTTGTTCTGCTTTCAGACCGACTGTCCAGACTTCCACACGGAAAAGGTCATTATCGCAGCCTCGGGGGCTCAGGGAGGCACAGAAGTCAGTGTGGAAATCTATTTTGAGCCCAGCCACCTGGGTGAGGCCAAGGGCATCCTAAGCCTGTTGTCACTTACAGGCGGGGAGTACGTCATCCCCCTCTTTGGAATGGCTCTACCTCCCAAGCCACAAGGTCCCTTCGTGATCCGAGCCGGGTACAACATAGTCATCCCCTTCAAGAATGTTTTCTACCAAACAGTCACCTTCTCCCTCATAGTGGAGAACCCAGCCTTCTCCGTTCGTGCCATAGACTCTGTGCGACCCAAGAAGATCAACAACATCACAGTCTACTTTGAAGGAAACCCATCAGGCAGCAAAACGCCCATCACCAGCAAGCTGATTGTGACATGCCCTCCCGGTGAAGGCAGAGAAACGGAAATTAAGTGGGTGTATTACCTGAAGGGGATCACCCCTTAGTCATAATCAGGGTCACCTGCATCAAGGAAAAGCCTTCCCTGAGCCTTGATATCTATGTATTGTTCTAGCCTGGTGAGCAATAAAGAAAATAATCAGAATTCTTAAGGTACTGTTTTATCATCCTCATTCAACCATAGGGGACACTTATTTCCATATGATATATATCTCAAACTTATGTGTGAAATATGTGTATATTCCACATTAAACATGGTAACTGTACAAAACAGAGCTATGTTTTACTTTGCAAGGACAACTCTCTGAATGTAGTTTCTTAACATATCCCCAAAGCTCAAGTATGATGTAATAATCCTCATTTTAATAAGGTGACACAGCTGACCTCCTAGTGGTGCATGGCGCGGGGCACATCATAGGTTCTTTTTTAAATCAGTGATGGCTTAAAGAGCCTGGAGACACAACTCTATGTTGATGTGGTATTTCATTCTGCTTTCACATAAAAGTCAAAAACGTCACTGTTTCAAAGCGATGACCGCTAATGTTAGGGCAGCCACTGCAGGAACAGGGCCCAGGGATGCTTCCTCCATCTCTTTTTCTGCTTCCCACAGAAAGTTTGCGCTGAAGGCTAGGTCCTAGAGAAATAATTTACTAATTGAGACCCCAGTTCCCTACTCCCACCCTCAGCCCTGTGTACAGCAATCAGCCCGTAGAGCAGTGACTCTCGACCCATCTGCAGATTCTGGTCCAGGCCCCCACCCCTGCCCCAAATTCTGGTCTGGGGGTAGGGTGGTGGAAACATGGGCATCATTTTTTTTAAACTTGTGGGTAGGGTGGTGGGCATGTGGGCACCAGGTTTTATTTTGTTTTTAACTTGTAAACAGAGTTGAGAATCAGTGCTAGAGATCAGAGACCCCACTCACCGCTAATGCATCAACAGTGTCAGGAGTCTACCTCCAGGGGAGGACCATGTCCCAGTTTGATATGTTTAAACTGCAGCCATTTGTATGCACATACAGGGTGACATCCTAAGTCAGTGCTTTTCTTCAGAGGGAAAGCACTACAGAAGCTGCACCTGCAAGGAGGCCTGGGGCGTCTACCTCAGCCCAGACTCTTCCTTGGGCCTTGCAGGTTGAAGTAAAGATTAGAGACCAGCCCTGAAGTGGATTTGCTTCTGTGTGTGCACACACACACATGAACACACATACACACACCCATGTCTGAGATGTCCCCTGCCTCCACCTCCTCCCTCCTTCTCATCCCCTATACCCTCCTTGCAAGAGAGGGAGGAGGCATGAAAGAAGATGTCCTTTTGGCAACAAATGCATCGAAGAAGTGGTTCTCAGAAATGGCCGCTATACCAGCAGCATCAGCATCACCTTGGAATTTATTAAAAATGCAAAGTCTTGGGCCACCCCAGACCTATTGAGTCAGAAACCTGTGTTTTAACAAGCCCTTATCCTCTATATATAGCCCAGTATACTCTACACACAGTTGGAACCAAATGAACCTTTTTCTAAAGTATTTGTAGACCTGTGTGTATACTTAGTAGTTTATTTTTATAACCACTAAAGGTGCTGCTAATAGGCAGAAAGACGAGGAACTAGACCAGCCTGCAGCCTATAGGCCGCATGCAGTCCATGTTGGCTTTGAAGATGGCCCAAAGCAAATTTGTAAGCTTTCTGAAAACATTGTGAGATTATTTGCAATTATTTTTTAGCTCATCAGCAACGGTTAGTGTCAGTGTATTTTATGTGTAGCCCAATTCTTCCAATGTGGCCCAGGGAAGCCAAAAGGTTGGACACCCCTGAACTAGATGAAGGGTTGCACTGAGCAACAGTCTGAGCAGGCGCAGAGGCCAATGAGCTTGTGCTGTGACTAGCAAGTACAGTCTGAATAAACCGGTGGTTCTCAGGCTTTAGCGTGCATCAGAATCACCCACAGGGCTTGCTAAACTACAGCCAGGCAGGGCCCCACCCTCAGAAGGCCTGATTTAGTAGGTTTGGATGGCCTTGAGAATTTGCATTTCTTCCAAGTTCCCACTGCTGGCTGCCGCTGTTGCTGACCAGAGAATCCCACCCTCGTTGGCACAGCTCTGAAGCCTCCACCTCCTGGATTCAGCCTTACCTGGGAATTTGTCAGGAGCGTGAAATCTCAGGCCTGCCCCAGACCTATTACCTGCTGCGCCAGAATCTGCATTATAAGGGCATCTCCAGGGGACGATGTACACAGTGCAGTTGACAGCCCTGCTTTGAAGGCCACTAGCAGAACTTGTGCCTTTGTTGAACCCACAGCCTTAATGCCCTTTATTAGACCCCAAGAGAGGAGTCTCACCAACCCTGCTTATGGCCTGGTTGATAAACTTGGCCCTCCATAAAATGTCCCTCTTCCCACCACTCACCAGAGGCATAGCTGGGGGTGAGGGAACAGTTGTCCCATCAGCACTTTCTTCAAAAGGGGTACCTTTCAACAATTTTGAACCTAGTCTCATAAATGGTTAACACTGAAGGAAGGAAGGGATGCCGGGATAGCTCAGCAGGTTGAGCACTTGCCTTGCAACTGCGAGGTCCAGGGATCAAGTCCTGATCCCGTGCAAGCCCATATGCTGAACTGCAGTGCAACTGGTGACCTCTGGGATGACACAGTAGCAAAGGTTCTCACCTCCCATGCGGGAGGCCCCAGGTTTGGTTCCCACCCCACACAGCCCCACACCCACCTGTGTGGAATGAAACTATGTCACAACTAATAATGCACATCTATGGAGACTACTCTGGGCCCTCCCCACTTTTCTCTCTCTCTCCCTCTCTCCCTCTCTCTCTCTCTTACCTTCTCTCAAACAATAAAATAAATCTTAAAAAAAAAAAAAGACTGAAGAAAGGACAGAAGAAGTTGTATGAAAATTGGCTAGAACACAGCAGTCAGAGCTTGGGAACACTCAGAGATTCTTCTAACTGTGAAGGTCAGCACTTTGCTATGTTCCCTTGAGGTTGGTAGGCTCCCAGCCACCACCCCAGCCACTGGCTGCTATAGAAACTGGCTGCTTCCTAGTGTTACTGGTGGCAAAAAAGTGCCTTCAGGTGGCTAGGGGCAACTCCACCTACCTCAGCCCTGCTTCAGCTCTCCCCAAGCCACTCAACCTAGAGCCCAAAGCCTTGCAGGCCTGGAGTGCAGAGGCAGTCCCTTGTCCCTGGGACCAAGAGCCCAGTGCAGGCCCTGCCCTAGCATGAACCCCCTGCCAAATCACTTGAGTTGGGTACATCTCTTTCCTTGGGGTTCTTCTCATGCTTCCTTGGCCTCAAAAAGACAATAGAAAATTATTTCATATTGGTAAATTTGGAATGGCAAGTAACTCAACAGGAGAGGCTTGGTGAAAACTAACATTGTTTTCAGACACAAGTGAAAGTTACCTTTGAATACATTGTCAGCAAAGCAGACCAGGAGACATCTCACTGGGTTGGATGTTCAGAAAATGTCAAGATCACCAGGTGCCACAACTCCAGGGAGCATCTTGCACAGAATATATGAGTGGAGTCCCTGACGTTGTTCAACACAGAGGCCCTGATGAGTGTGGCATCCAAAGTACAACCACTTCTTTGGGGGACATATGCCTCAGGGCAGAGGAGACAATATTGTTCCATGAGGGCCTGCCAGATCTCAAGAAAGCTGGTATTTTCTGAGCCTTTTTAGACCCTCAACATGTTGCCCTGCAACTCCAGCTAAATTACATTATTGTTGGAGAAATTGCACAGTTCAAGATTTGGGTACAATTTCTTACAATGTTACCAGCACCCTCTTGCTACAGTAGCCATAAGGTATATAATAATAAGCAGACATCACACAGCTACAGATGAGTTACAACCACGAAATGATGGCCAGTATACAACCAGGTGTATGAATTACCCATTAGTCTAGAAGAGGCTGAGAATGGCAGGCCTGACCAGAGCTGGCCACCAGGGTTAGAGGAGTAGTGAGCACATAGAAAGGTAATGGTGGCCACTGGGCTTTATCCTCAGCACCATTGCCAGTCCAATTACGCATAGAGAACCTCAGTTAGTTGGCATTTTCCAAGATAGGGAAAAGAAGCCACTTCTTTCTAGGAACTTCTGAACTACAGGCAGGACAAAGCACTGGCTGAGGCTCTGAGAAAGAAACTGGTTTCTTAGCAACCTAGCCCAGAATGTGATTTCAGGAGAAAAGAGTTTCTTCTGGTAAAAAAAAAAAAATCTTAACTGTTTCAATTATTAAAAACTAGATCATATTGTGACCTTTGGAGAATTTGGTTCACCTTTAAGCAAAAGCCAAACCAAATAGCAAAAGAAACAGATGAGATATTATATTAGATACAGGGCCAGAGGAAATGAATACGCACTAGAGAAATAGATCCATACCATTCCCACTGATCTTATTTTTTTCATTGTTTTGCATCAACCATCATCAAAATCCTAAAGACATAAACCTTGCAAGACATTTGGAAATGTACTTATCAGTGCTACTTGGTGTCAAGGCAAGAGGCAGAAACCATTAAGCAACACATTTTCTTTGGAGATGAATCTATATTAAGGCCAGTTTTCAGGTTGTTTGTGAACCTACCTCATCCATTAATTTGTGTTGGTGAAGATTTTAAAAGCTGTGAATACCCTACCAGTGAAGGAAAGCATGTTTTTTCACAGATTTTTCTAGACACAGTTTCTCCTGACTTACTGAGTTTTGGGCTAGTTCCTGTATTTGTTTTCTATGGCTGTATAACAAATTACCACAAACCTAGTAACTTAAAGCAACACAAATTTCTTATCTCACCGTGTCCATGGGTCAGGAATGGACTAAAAAGAGTTCCTGGCTCAGGCCTCTCCAGGTTGAAATCAAGATGCCAGCCAGGTGCATTCTCATCTGGAGGCTCTACGAGGGAAAGACCCTCTTCCAAGCTTCCTCAAGAGTGTTGACAACTTTTTCAGGAAGATGATGGTGAAAATGAAGGAAGCCCCTGCCCCTTCCAAAACTGAAGCCAAAACAAAGGCTTTCAAAGCAAAGAAAGCAGTGCTGAAAGACATCCATAGCCACACACACACACGCAGATCTGCATGTTCTCCACTTTCTGAAGGCCCAAGACCCTGCAGCTCTGAAGGCAGCCCAAAGATTCTTAGAAGGGCATCCCCCGGATAAACAAGCCTGACCTCTATGCCATCATCAGTGCCCTGTGGCTACCAAGTCAGAAGAGGACAGAAGACAATAATGCACTTGTATTCATTATAGATGTCCACACCAACAAGCACCAGATCGAACAGGCTGTGAAGAAGCTCTAGGACATTAACATGGCCAAGGTCAATGCTCTGATCAGACCTGATGGAGAGAAGAAGGCATATGTTCAACTGGCTCCTGACTATGACACTTTGGATGTTGCCAACAAAATTGGAATCATCTAAACTGAGTCCAGCTGGCTAATTCTGAATATAAAAATATTTCACTGTAAAGGAAAAAAAAAAAAAAAAGGAGTGTTGACAAAATCCATTTTCTTGCAGCCATATGACTGAAGTCCCCATTTTCCTGACAACTGATGACAGAGGACCCCTCTTAGCAACTAGAGACTACTCTAAGGTCCTTACCCCTTGGCCCATCATAGACAGTTCACTGTTGTTACTGTTTGCTCTTCAAGACCAAAAGGAGAATCTCTCTCCCACTTCAAATCTTTTCTGTTTAAGGCCTCACCTGATGAGGTCAGACCCACCCAGGATAATCTCCCTTTTTTAAGGTGACCAGACATCCCGCTTTTGGCGGGACAGTCCCGATTTTTAACAATTTGTCCCGCGTCCCACGGCGTTTTAAAAAAGTCCCAATTTTTGGAAAGAATGCACAACAAGCTAGGGAACGGCGGGAGATAGACCAAATTTTTAATCAAGAACCCCCTACCCCCGGTCAATGGTGTCCCGCTTTACCAATGTTAAAATCTGGTCACCTTATCAACTCAGAGTCAACTGATTAGGGACCGTAATTATATCTGCAAAATCCCTCTGCTATGTAACACAATATAATAATAGAGTGACAGCCCATCGTATTTACAAGTGTTAGCTACACTCAAGGGGAGGGGATTATACAGGGCATGTACCCAAAGGGGTGGGAATCTTGGGAGCCATCTTAGAATTCTGCCTACCGTAGCCCCTCATGTATGTCCCATAGATTCTAATGTATGGATTGAGGCTAACACTCCATTTTTAAGATTGTTAGCTTTATGGATGTACTTCTCACTCCTTAGAGAAAAGTACCACCATGTGTTATGTTCATATTTAATCCTCATTGAGCTCCACTGTGGTCTAGCCCTTGTGCTAAGTCCTGTCCACTGTGGAAGCTCACAGTAAAGAACTGTGATGAGTCTATCTGTTGCTGCATCTTTAGCAGCACTGTGTCTGTAAAGTGCTTTTTAAAAATTCACCACATAGCTTCAATTTTTTTTATTGTTAAATTTATTGGGGTGACATTGATTGATATCAATTATATTGTTTCCAGGTGTACAATTCTACATTACATTGTCTATACATTGCATTATGTGCTCACCACCCAGAATCAGCTCACTTTCCATCACCGTGTGTTTGATGCCCTCTCCCTACTTCCCCACCCAACCACCCATCTCTCCCACCCACCTTCCTCCCTTACCCTCAGGTAACCACTAAACTATTGACTGTGTCCATGAGTCTTTGTTTCTCTGGTCCTTTCAGTTGTATATTCCACCTATAAGTGAGGTCATATGTTTCTTTTTTTTTTTTTAAAGAATTCCCTTTTTAAATATATATATATTATTTATTTATTTATTTTGACAGGGGGAGAGAGAGAGAGATACAGAGACAGAGACAGAGACAGAGAGAGAACTGAACTGGGGGAGCTCCCAGCTCAGCACATGGTTCCGCACGGGCCGGAGCCGGGATTCAATCCCAGGTCCCCGGAGCTGCAAAGTGAGCGCCTAACCCACTGAGCCATCCCGGCTTCCCCTCATATGTTTCTTGATTCTCTCATTCTGATTTATTTCGCTTAATAAGATGTTTCCAAGGTCCGTCCATGTTGTTACAAATTGCTGTATTTCATCTTTTCTTATTGCTGAGTAGTATTCCATTGTATAAATATACCACAACTTCTTTATCCAGTCATCTATCAGAGGACACTTTGGTTGATTCCATGACTTGGCCACCGTGAACAGTGGGGCACATACATCTTTGCGGATTAAGGTTTTCAGGTTTTTGGGGTTAGCTTCAATTTTTGTTCCACCATATAGTGTGACACAGGATCCATCTGGAGACCTACACCCAACAGATGTGGGGCTTCTGCTGTCTGTAACCTAGCCCTTCCCATATCAGAGCATGGTAAACACATCCCGAGTCCCAAATGGTAGAGTGACAGCCACTGTTGGTACAATGTTTTAGTTGGTAGACAGGCAATACTGTTTTTGCGTATTTATTTTAATATGTTTTAGAAAAATACGAGTATATATCTATTGAAACCTGTGATTTTAGGGCATAATCAAGAAGAAAAGTATGAAGTTGAGTTTTTAAATGAGAATCTCTGAGAAAAATACTTTTTAAATAATAGTACCAGTGGCTGGACTATGGCGAAAACCGACTACAATTTGGAAAATATTGGTATATGCAAAATTGACTTCTAAGTATGAATGAACTGGTGGATTCAGTAAGTATTGAATAAATTATGCTGAGTCAGGCTCCAAGAGCCCCTCACGAAAGTCTGCAAAAGACCAGCACGCCCCAAACCTATCTCATGCGAGTAGTTGGGTTCCAGTGACACACGAGCCGCGCGGAGAAGGTCTAACACCAGGCTCAGGACACGGGGGACGGAAAGGAGGCGGGGCCCTGCGGGGGCGTGGCCAACCCACTAACGGCCGGCGTGGGGGTCGTGCCTGGCGAGGGGGTGGGTCCTCGAGGCGGAAGGCGGAAGCTGCTGCAGAGTCATGTGATCCGAGTAACATGGCCGCTCCCCCTTGAGCACAGTCGGCGCCGGCTGGAAACGAGTCGCGTGAGCTGCTGGGTGGCTGGGGGCAGGTATCCGGGGGGCGGGGTCCGGGACTGGGTTTCCAGGCGGCTCGCGGCGGCGGAGCGAGGCAGGCGGGCCCGGCGTGGCGTGGTCCATGAGCCGGCGTCAGAGGCAGCGCGGAGCCGCAGAGTCCCCTGGACCCCGACGCGGCCCGGGCAGCCGCAGGCTGAGGAGTCGCGGGACTCGGAGGAGCGCCCGGAGCTGCCACCATGAACCCCGAGAAGGACTTCGCGCCGCTCACGCCCAACATCGTGCGCGCCCTCAATGACAAGCTCTACGAAAAGCGGAAGGTGGCTGCGCTGGAGATAGAGAAGTAAGAGCCGCGGGCACCCAGGGTTGGGCGTGGGGAGCGGAGGCGGGACCTCGCCCTGGCTGCCTCTGCAGGATCCCGCTCCCTAGACAGAGAACAGATAACGCCTTTGCAGCCGGGTTGCTTCTGCAGGATTAGCCCCTTAGCACAGTGCTTGGGAATCCCAGCTTTGCTTTGGCTGCGCTGTGTGACTTGAGCCAAGTTATTTAACCTCCTGGTGCCCAAACGGCTGCCGCGAGAATGAAGTGGCATACTGTATATGTAGTGCTTAAGGGTACAGTGAGAAAGAAGCGACATGATGTATGCTTAGTGCTTAGCACGGTGCCTGCCTGGCTCATGGTGTGTCCTCAGTGTAGTCTCCATCAAAACTAGCAAATCAGAGACTGGCCTCAGTGATGAGTGATGAGAGGGAGATGGGAAGCGTGAGAATTTGCTAATGAGTTGACCCGCCTCATTTCTTACTAAGTTTCTGAGAAGTGAAAGGGACCGTTTAGGTGACCACATGGAGAAATCAGATTTGAAATCTCAAACTCATAGGGCTGTTTGGGTTTTTTTTGGTTTTTTTTATTTTATTTATTTATTTATTTATTTTATATCTTTTTATATTTATAGAGAGTAATTATTTTATCTTCAGTGCATATTTATTTCTATTTTACTTTTGACAGATAGAGAGACAGACAGAGACAGCCAGAGAACCGAACTGTGGGAACTCCCCAGTTCAGCATGTGGGTCCGCCTGGGCGGGAGCCGGGATTCGATCCTTGGTCCTCGGGGCCTCAAAGCGAGCGCTCAACCCGCTGAGCCGTCCCGGCTTTCCCTGGCTGTTTGTTTTATATGCCATTATCACCCTTCTCCCCAAGTGAAAGTAGAAAGAATTTGACCTTTTTTGTGTCTGCAGTCTTATTACATGTATTATATGTGAAACTGTGATCTGATGTTATGCTTTATTTCCCAAGGTACAAAAGAAGGTGTTTAACTGGGAATGTTTTCTTAAGATTTTTCTGCTCTTATTTTGCATTTGTACCTTTTTTTTTTTTTTCCTGTCAGGTTTTTGTGATAAAGTCGGGTAAGTTGGTTGGTGATTTCAGAAGAGTGAAAAGAAGCAGGCTGTAAAACTGGAAGACCAGTCTGGGAGTCAGGAAATATGGGTTGTAGTTCTTCCCTGTCCAGTAGGGCAGCCTCTGACCATTTGTGACTATTTACATCTAAATTACGGTATTAAAGATAAACAATTTTAATTCAGTTCCTCAGTCACACTACCAATGTTTCAAATGTTCAGTAGCCATATGTGGATGGATATTAGCTACCATAATGGACAGTGCAGAATGCTGTTGGATACCTCTAATCGAGTCCTTATGTGACACTCGTTCTTTGACCTTGACAAATTTTTTAACTCGGTTTCTTTTCTTTTTTTTTTAATATATTTTTATTTATTTATTTATTTTTGACAGAGAGAGAGAGAGAGAGAGAGAGAGAGAGAGAGAGAGACAGACAGAGAGAGAACTGAACTGGGGGAGCTCCCAGTTCAGCATATGGTTCTGCACAGGCCGGGGCTGGGATTCAATCCTTGATCCCCAGTGCTGCAAAGCGAGCACTCAACCCACTGACCCATCCCGGCTTTCCCTACTCAGGGTTTCTTAACTTCACTATTGACATTTAGGACTGATAATTCTTGGTTGTGGTGGACAGTCCTGTGCATTGCAGAGATTTTTTAACACCATCCCTAGTCTCTACCCACTAGATACCTGTAACATTCCATAAGTTGTAACAACCAAAAATGTCTCCATGCACTGCCATAATGTCCCCTGAGGGCGCATACTCTCCCAGGTTGAGAACCACTGCCTTAACTACTTTGGGTTTTAGTTTCCTCAACTAAAAATTTTGTATGTTGCTAAGCAGACCCTCCCAAAGGTTCTTAACATTGAATGTGTCCAAAACTACCTACCTTCTTTTCTCATCAGGCACTGCTTTCTTGGCTGCTCTCTTCATATTGCTTCTTGTTTATACCCTGACTCTTGCTAATGTTAAAAAATCTTAATGATGAGTATCATTGTACTGAGTAGGGAGACCAGAGTGGATATATAGATTTGGCTCCATGTCCGTGAGTTTTATAGTGTTTGAAGCCACATTGTCACCCTGTTTTGTTCATCACCCACTGCTTCTCAGGAATGTCTAGTTTCAATCATCTGTTGAGCCCTTGAATAGAGGTATTTGTCTCAATACAACCTGTGAAAGTGCTCTCACTCTGCAAGTGTCCTATAAGGGTTGTGTCTTTAATTGGGTTTGGTTTGTATTAGACATTGCCCTTGATTTGTGGAATTCAGAGAAACTCCCTAGGGCAGAGGTGGCGAACCGTTTGGCGAATGAGTGCCAAAGTTTATGAAATAAGAGTATACTCGCTCAACTCGCGTGCCAACCCATCGAGTGAGATAGAGGTATCGATTATTTTTATGTCTATAAGAGGCATAGGATGTTTTTATAACAAAAACAATAATTCCGCGTGCCGAAATAATTGCTCCGCATGCCGCTTTGGGCATGCGTGCCATAGGTTCGCCACCCCCGCCCTAGGGGCTTAACTAGACTAGGAACACCTTAAGAGCAGAGATCCTGTTGTATTTATCTTCAGCACTTATCACAGTGCCTGGTGGCATTTGACAATGGTGTCTAAATTGAATGATGACCATACATTTTCAGTAGGAAAATAACATTACAGTCAAAGGACTTTGCTACTCAAAAGTGTAAGCCCACAGACTCGCAATCTCAGGCTCACCTGGGAGCTTGTTACAAAGAGATTCCCAGCCTTGCTACAGACCTTGAATAGGAATCTGCATTTCCACAAGATCCCTGGGTGATTCGTGTGCACATTAAAGCCTGAGAAGCAATAGCCTAGAAGACCCTGAAGTCAGTTTCTAGCCTTCTTCAGCCATATTTGGAATGAGGAGTGTCTGGTTTGTTATATGAGGGCTGTCGTAAAGTATCACACCATGTATTATAATATGAAAAACAGAGGCATTTATGGCAGACAGCCCTCATATGCTTCAGAGTATAGTAGCCCATCCCTATCTGCAAGAGATACATTCCAAGATCCTCAGTGGATGCCTGGAACCCTATATATACTGTTTTTTCCTATACATACTTGTGATAAAGTTTAATTTACAAACTAGGCACAGTAAGAGATGAAAAAGAACTAATAATAAAATAGAACAGTTATAATAATATACTACACAAACTTATGCGAATATGGTCCCTCTCAAAATATTGTACTGTCTGCACTACATGCGTACATTGGACAAAGGGATGATTCTTGTCTCAAGTGGGACAGCACAGGACTTCATCGTGCTACTCAAAACAGCACACAATTTAAAACTTATGAATTGCTTATTTCTGGAATTTTCTATTTAATATTTTTGGAGCACGGTTGAACATGGGTAACTGAAACTGTGGACTAGGGGACTTCTGTACAGTCAAAGTGGGGTTTAGGATTTCAACCTAATTGGGGTGTGAGGGAGGGCACAATTCAGTCCATAACAGTGATCATTAAAAAAAGTGATCGTGGGGAAGCCGGGATGACTCAATGGGTTGAGCGCTCACTTTGCAGCGCCGGGGACCAGGGTTCGAATCCCGGCCCCGGCCTGTGCAGAACCATGTGCTGAGCTGGGAGCTCCCCCGGTTCAGTTCTCTCTCTGTATCTCTCTCTCTCTCTCTCTCTCTCTCTCTATCTATCTATCTATCTCTGTCAAAAATAAATAAAAATATTAAAATAAAAAAAAAAAGGTGATTGTGTATAAAGCACTGGTTGCCCAGTTTGTGGGGATGAAGCCAGAGAAGCTCCCTTTAGGCCACTGTACTCCCCTCATCTCATTTCTTTTGCACGGCTGCCCTGTGAGCTAAGCAGTGTTACCCCATTTCAGATGAGGAAACAAGGCTCCTTGAGGTTTTAAGTAATCTTCCCAAGGTTTCACAGCTAGAACCTGGATGAAAAACCCAGGTTTATCTGTCTCAAAAGGCTTCCCCACCACAATGAGTTTTCCCTACCAAAAAAAGAAGCATATATTTAAAAAAAAAAAAAAAAAATCATACTTGGACATCTTTTTCCATGGTTTGTTTGTTTTTTTGTTTTTAATATTTTTATTTATTTTTTTTTTGACAGAGAGAGAGAGAGATTCAGAGACAGAGACAGAGAGAGAACTGAACTGGGGGAGCGCATATGGTTCCACACGGGCCGGGGCCAGGATTCGATCCCTGGTCCCCGGCACTGCAAAGTGAGCGCTTAACCCACTGAGCCATCCCAGCTTCCCCTCCATGGTTGTTTTAAACGCCACTTTCAGTTTTCCAGAGTTCATCTGCTCAGGTGACAGAGCCAGTGCTGCATGTGGTGTTCCAATGAGGATGAAAACTACTAAGAGGAGGGTGTTTTATGTTGATGGCAGACCCCGCAGACAGTAAAAATGCAGAGAGATGGGTGTCTGATTCAGCTGAAGGACCCTTGGACTCTAGAATCAGAAGACCAGGCTGTGGTTCCATGACCATCTGGTGGCTAACTGTGTGAGCCTGGTGTGCATGATCCTGGAATGCTTTTATCCCCACAGCCTCGCTGTGACATGCCCATACAATTTTCTGAAAGATAAGGCAGTTAGGCTAAGATCTTAGAGTGGCTATTTCAGGTTTCATGGGCTCTGAGTTTCAGGGAACGTAGTCTAATCTGTCCTGACAAAAAGTTTGGTGAGACCCCAGGCTCTGCTGTTCAAGAAAGTCTAGTGTGGAGGAGAAATGCCAGCAGGCAGTGTGATAAATATGCTGATGCTCACTCTGCCATGCTGTACCTCATACCGTGGCGGGGCCCCCTCACTACAGGAAAGGAGAGATGATGCCCTTCATGGTAACCAGGGGTGGGCTCAGTGCCAACTCTGTGATGTTCCTGAACTTTGAGTTCCAAAAGCCAGCAAATGTAGGTACCCCAGCCATGCCCCTTGAGAACACTGAAACCACAGAGGGCTTGTGGGGTTAAAGCTCCTGAATCGTGCAGTCTTGCCTGCTGGGGAAAGCGGGGTTTGGGGGAGAGCAGGGATTCCTGGAGCTCTGTGGTCACATAAAGGTTGAACTTTTGAGTTTGACTTGGCTGTTTGGAACCTACCACTCTGTGGGAGACACTGTTTATTACCAGTGGCTTAAGGCAATTTTTGGAGTGTGGGTCAGAATTCCACCCAGCTCAGCCCTTTATTACCAGTGGGACTCCCAGCAAATGGCTTAATCCAGGGGTCACAGACTGGCCCCCAGGGGGCTGTATCCTCCTAACAGATCTGTTTGGTTTGGCTTGAATCACAGGGTATTTTAAATTGAGAAATGTCTCGATTGTAGCATTGTGGGGTCCATATTCCCATACCGCAAATCAGGAGGACCTAGGGGCCTCCCCTCTTCCTTTCCCAGCCAGGACATGGACTCCTCAGTTTGCTTTCTATGTGGGCAAGTTCATCACAGCCTGTCTTACGTCCCTTAGTCTTCTCACTTATGTCTCCAGCCTGACCCCTGCAGGCGTTTGAGTTTTTGACCTCTGGTTTAACCTCCCTGGTGCCTCAGTTTTCTCCTCTTAAAAAAAAGTGTATTTTGAAAACATTACACTAAGTGAAAGAAGCCAGTCACAAAGGGCTGCATATTGTATGGTTTCATTTATATGAAATATCTAGAATAGGCAAATCTATAGACACAAAGTAGATTACTGGTTGCCTAGGACTTAAAAGAGAGGTTAGGGAAAACTTTGGAGTGATAAAAAATGTTCTAAAATTGATTGTGGTGATAGTTGAACAACTTTGTGAACATACTAAAAACCACTGAATTGTGCATGTTAAAAGAGTGAATTTATGGGGATACTGGGATAACTCGGCGGTTGAGCACTTGCCTAGCAATTGTGATGTCCGGGGTTCGATTCCCGGGCCCCAGCTCATGCAACCCCATGGGCTGAACTGCAGACCAACTGATGACGGCTGGGATGGCTCAGTGGTGAATGTTCTGGCCTCCCATGCGGAGGCACCCCGGTTCGGTTCCTGCCTGCAATACCCCACATCCACCTGTGTGGAATGAAATCATCTCACAACTAATGATGTACAACTGTGGAGACTGCTGTGGGTCTTCCCCCTTCTCTCTTAACTCCTTGGTCTTTTCAGAAGGTCTTTGACCCTTCCTAAGAGACAAATGTTCTGCTTTTCCCCTTCAATTATTGGAGACTAGTGAGCAAATGGAAACCACATTACTTAAATACTCAGCAGATGGAGAAAATGTTTACCTAGATTCTCTTGGGAATTTGCTGCCTGGCTGTGCCATCTGAATGCAGCATGTTACATAGGGAACTGGGTCAGATAATTAGACTTGCCAGGATTTAAAAAAAAAAAGAACAGCAACCCCAAATCCATGCTGAAAGTTTATTTGTTTGTTTTTAAGATTTATTCTTATTGTATTTGACAGAGACAGAGAGAAGTGGGAGGGCCCAGAGCAGTCTCCGTAGTTGTACATCATCAGTTTTCGACATGGCTTTGTTTCACACAGGTGGGCGGGAGCCGCACAGGGCAAGTACTGGGCTGGGGGCGATGATGATTCCCAATGCATCCTGCCCTGTCTGTGGTTCCTTCTGTCAGGAAGTGGGTAGCTAGGGCAGCACTTCAGGATGTTGGGGCAGTGTCACAAGCTTGGAGTTGGCCAGCACTGGGGTTTGTGCCTTCTGGGAAATGGGTGTTTTCACCATCTTGTGACATCTCTGACAAGTTGAGAGTGGAGGCTCTGAGCAACCTCTAGAGGACACTTTGTCAGCCCAGGTTTTCAGCATTTTTTAGAGGAAGCCATACAGAAGCAGATCCTCTCCTCTGGTACATAAAGCAGTGGTGTCTGTGACCTTTATGTCAATGAAGGTCCCAGGGATTTGTGAGCACGAGTTTCTGGGCCAAATAATAACTTCAAAACTAGTTCAGGGAAAGCTGGGATGGCTCAGCGGGTTAAGTGCTCGCTTTGAAGCCCCGGGGACCAAGGATCAAATCCCGGCCCAGGCCCATGTGGACCCACATGGTGAACTGGGGTGTGCCCCCAGTTCAGTTCTTGCCAGGACCTATGTGGGAGGCTCCCGGCCCAGTTCTTGCCCTGTGCAGCCCTGTGCCCACCTGTGGAGTGAAACTATATGGAAAACTAATGTCAACTATGGAGACTGCTCTGGGCCCTCCCCCTTCTCTCTGTCTCTCTCTGTCAAAAATCAATAAAATAAATCTTTAAAAAAAAACAAAACACTAGTTCAGCTTCAGACCAGGTTGTGGCTCGCCACCTGGAGATGAAGGAGGAGACACTGTGGGCAGAGGGGTCAGTGAGTCCTTCAGTGTTCAGAGGAGTGATCACTTCCTGGGATGGTCAGGAAAAGCAGGGGATTGGATATGAGCTGGATTTTGAAGGCTGAGTAGGATGTGGGGCAGATGGGAAGTGTATAAGAAATGGAATGAACTGGGCCCAGTGAGAAGGTGGGTCTGGTTGGAGTGGAAAGTTGCGCTGAACAGCTGGGCAGTGGGACTGGAGAGGTCAGCCTGGCCCTGTTTTGGTCGCCCTGAGTGCCAGGTACTGAGTGTAAACTTGATTCACGGGACAGCTCCTCCTGCTGTGGCCCAAGGGTTGACCCAGAGGGCCAGCGCCCTGAGCTGATGGTATTGGTGAGAACATGTTTTTGTGGTCTCCCCTCCGAGGGAACCATTACTTGTCATTGTGTCTTGTTTTCCTGGACATGAAGACTATTCTGCCCCAAAGTACAAGTGTGCAGACAATAGAGACTTGGGGTTCTCAGGCCTCAGGACTTGCAAACAGGCCATCATTTTTTGTAGTGGCCTGGAGTGCCCTGAGTTGAGACTTGCTAGGATCCAGGGTGGGGGAGGCCTTCCAGCTGGTGTTAGTAAGTGAGAAAGGCTGCTGGGCCTGCACAGTCAGGGGAGAGCCGAGCACAAGACCCTCTTTGCCCATCCTTCCCTTCCGGAGACCCTGCTACTCTTACAAGCTGTCACTCCGACACTAGAGCCTCATTCCACATACTCTTTCACTATTTAGTCTCTGTAAGACTTTGTAGTCTTCAGAGCTCCCTAAACACCATTCATATCCATACCAACCCCTACTTCAGAGTACTCATACCTTCCATGGATCCTTACTGCCACCACAATTCAGTGCCAGTTCCTTTGCCCAACACTCGACCGGGAGCAGCTTCTCCTGCCCTGTCCCCACCTCTCCTCCACCTGTGTCCTTCACTCTGCCAAACCAGATACCTCGCTCCTTTCTCTGAGCCTTTGTTCATGCCACCCCTTCTGTGTGGGCTGCTGTTTTCTGAACAGTTCCAGAATGAACACCTACTCCTCCTTCAGAACCACTAAAAGTCACACCTAACTCCCGTCCCACCAGAGACACTAGTCATGCTTTCCTGCCCGCTCCCTCCTTATCTTGCACTCCTCTAACCAGAATGTTTGTTTTTCTCTACTTTGCATGAAAGTCCTTGTGTACTCGCTTGTTTACTCTCCTCACCCCACCCCACCCTCTCTGAGCCTGTCAAGCGCAGGAAATACATCCTGTAGCCTGGCTCTAGAATGGGGAACAATAGCCTTTCCAGTTGCTCAGGGACCATTTGTAACCTGAAACAAGGAGACAGGCAGGGAGGTGGTTCTAGGATGGCCTGTGCTACTGACAAGTCTGGATCTTCTTTGGATCCCCTGCTGAAGCCTCGTGGATGTCCCTACTCTCACTCCCGATGGTGTTCTAACCTGTATCAAGCAAAAACACGGTCTCGCTTCCCCAGGAGTGCTGTTGGCATCCAGAGCCCTGGGACAGGCTATCTGGGCAGGAGTGGGAGGCACAGCTGCTTTCGGTGGCTTTAATAATACCCCCATCCTGGACTCCTCGAGAATAAGGAGGAGACACAGGTTTTAGATCAAGCATGTCTAACCGGAGGCCCAGGATGGCTTAGAATGAGGCCCAGTACAAATTCTTAAAACAGTATGAGCTTTTTTGAGACTTTTTTTTTTTTTTTAGCCCATCAGCTATCATTAGTGTAAGTTTATTTGATATGTGGCCCAAGACATTTCTTCTTCCAATGTAGCCCAGGGAAGACAAAAGGTTGAACACTGCTGTTCTATATCTTGGTAGAATTCAAGAAACTTAAGTATGTGTCATCAAAGGTGTTTTAAACTCAAGCTGGAAACAAGTTACCCTAAGTTCTCAGACTATTCACAAATTCATTGGAAAGCATGAAATCTTCACCCAGTCTCTTAGGATAAAAAAAAATTTCCAGGGATGCTGGGATAGCTCAGTGGTTGAATGCCTGCTTTGCAATCAAGGTCCAGGGTGTGATTCCCAGCCACAGCCCTGGCCATGCAAACCTATATGCTAAACTGTGGCACAACTGGTAACCACCAGATGGCTCAGCGGCAAAGATTCTCCCCTCCCATTTGGGAGGCCCCTAGTTTGGTGTCTGCCCCACGCAGCCCCACATCCATCTATGTGGAGTGAACCATATCACAGCTAATGATGTACAACTATAGAGACTGCTCTAGCCACCACCACCACCACCCCACACACACACTTGCATGCTCGCTCGCTCTCTCTCTCGCTCTCTCTTACGCCTTCTCTCAAAAATAAATAATTAAAATAAAATAAAAACTTTCCAGCTGCTGCATTGGCCGGGAATCGAACCCGGGCCTCCCGCGTGGCAGGCGAGAATTCTACCACTGAACCACCAATGCTCCAGCTGTCAGCAGCTGTATGAGTGCTTCCCTTTAACTTTAGTCCAGAGCCTCCTTGAATTGCCAAAGCAATCTTACAAAAAAAGAATAAGGCTGGAGGCATCACACTCCCTGACTGCAATCTATACTACAAGACGTCAGTAATCAAAACAGCTTGGTAGTGGCATAAAAACAGACACACAGACCAATGGGGCAGAATCAAAAACCCAGAAATAAAGCCACAAATGTATGGACAGATAATTTTTGACAAAGGAGTAAAAAATATACAATGGAGAAAAGAAAGCCTCTTCAGTAAATAGTGCTGGGAAAATTCGAGAACCACATGCAAAAGAATGAATCTGGACTGTGAATTATCACCATGTATCAAAATTAACTCAAAATGGATCAAAGATCTTCGTATAAAACATGAAACAATAAACTGCATAGAAGAAAATATCAGTACTAAACTTACAGACCTTGGGTTTGGAGAGGATTTTATGAACTTGACCTCAAAGGCAAGGGAAGTAAAATGAATGGGACTTTATAAAACTAAAAAGCTTCTACACAGCAAAAGAAACCATCAACAAGGTAAAGAGGCAGCCAACCATATGGGAGAAAATATTTGTAAACAATTCCTCTGATAACAGGCTAATATCTAAAATATATAAAAAACTCATACAACGAAACAAATAATCCAATTAAAAAGGGGCACAAAACCTGATCAGATATTTTTTTCCCATGAAGACATATAAACATCCAGCAGATATATGAAAAAATGCTCAACTTCACTAACTGTTAGAGAGATGCAAATTAAAACCACACTGAGATACCACCTCACACCCATTAGAATGGCTATAATCGACAAGACAAGTAACCAGTGCTGGAGAGGCTGTGGAGAAAAAAGAACCCTCATACATTGCTGGTGGGAATGTAAATTGGTACAACCATTATGGAAGGTTGTATGGAGGTTCCTCAAAAAATTAAGAATAGAATTACCACATGACCCAGCAATCCCTCTTCTGAGTATCTGCCCAAAAAACCTGAAAACCTTAATCCGCAAAGATATCTGTACCCCAGTGTTCATCGCAGCACTGTTCACGGTGGCCAAGTCATGGAAACAACCAAAGTCCCCTTTGATAGATGACTAGATAAAGAAATTGTGGTACATTTATGCAATGGAATATTACTTAATGATTAAAAACAATGAAATACTGCCATTTGCAACAACATGGATAGACATTGAGATCATCGTGTTAAGTGAAATAAGGCAGACTGAAAAAATCAAGACCATATGACTTCACTTATATGAGGAATATAAAGCTGAAAGTAACAAAGAAACAAAAACTCATGGACAGAGTCAATAGTTTATTGGTTACCTGTGGAGGTATGGGGGGAGGGGGGAGGGGAGAAGGGAGAGGACATCAAATATATGGTGATGGAAAGAGAGCTGATTCTGGGTGGTGAGCACACAATGCAGTACATAGATGACATAATGTAGAATTAATTGTACACCTGGAACCTATGTAACTTTTACGAACCAATATCACCCCAATAAACTTAACAATTGAAAATAAATAAATAAATAAATAAAATGTTTAAAGGAAAAAAAAACTTTTTAACTGCTGCATTGGCCGGGAATCGAACCCGGGCCTCCCGCGTGGCAGGCGAGAATTCTACCACTGAACCACCAATGCTCCAGCTGTCAGCAGCTGTCAGCAGCTGTATGAGTGCTTCCCTTAACCCCAAATCCAGAGCCTCCTTGTGTTGTGTATACCTTAAAACAAAGCTAGGTTCTGATGCAGCCACATCAGCACAGCTGCAAGAACAAAAACCTTATGTTCCAGAACCGAAGGCAGGAAACAGAAGAATGTGTGTGTGGTTGATTTGCCTTCAGACCTCAGGACAGAAACCAAAGCTCAGAACTTTGGGGACTGTCTCCCCTTTGATGTGCGGGTCCTCCCATTCCATGTTCTTGTGTTGGGCTGTTTTACAGTTCTCAGGTTTCACCCCAGCTCCCTGCTGGAGACTGGCCAAGGCTGAAGGCCATCCGGAGTCCCCGCACTGGTCCCAATAGCCATTAGCGCCTCTCTGGAGAACCCAGCTGCTGTTCATGCGTTCACTGAGCAGGAAATTGTGGTTAGACATTCACAGCACCCTTGGCTGCTGCAGACCAGCAGCAGGATGGCTCCTCCAGCAGCATCTCTGTGTGAGGAGGAAGTCTGCCAGAAAATAAAGCAAAAGATCAACACTGCATTGGCCGGGAATCGAACCCGGGCCTCCCGCGTGGCAGGCGAGAATTCTACCACTGAACCACCAATGCTGCAGCTGTGTGGTGATACATCTGCAGGACTTTTCTCAAGGGACTACCGGTATACCTATCCATATTCAAAGAGTCACCTGCCTGGGCTTCACCTGGCTGGTTTGTCCAGTTTGGGAAGCCCGACAGGTTTGCACAGAACCGTCCTTGCTAGGCCTTCTTATGCTACTTTGGGAGTGGGGGCCTATGGAACTGGCGTTCAGCTTCACCCAGAGGCCCTCAGTTCATCCTTAGCCCGCTGGGTGGGCTTGGTGGAATCTTACCCTATAAAGGTACTTCTTAGGCTGATTGTGCAGCCCCTTGCCGAAATACCCATCTTTACTCCCACATCTGCCGCTCGGGAGCCTGGCCCAATTTGATCACCTGTTTACACAGTACCTGGCACAGAACAGCTGCCTCATAAGACTAGATGTATTAAATCTTTATCAAACCTTATCCAGCCCCTCATTGGACAACCCTTTTGCAGGAGTGGTCACTGCCTCATAGGACAGCACATTTATGTTTGAAAGCTCTAATTACTAACAGGTTCCTGACACCAAGATGGAACCACACACAGACTAATTGATTCCTTTTGGACTTTGCTGTCCTTAAAATTCTTCAAGCGAACGTGAATCCCCTATTTATGCAACAGACAGGCAGTGTTCCTGCCATGATGGACACAAAGCAATTAGAAAATGAGTCTAGGGAAAGCTGGGATGGCTCAGTGGGTTAAGCGCTCGCTTTGAAGCCCTGGGGACCGAGGATCGAATCCCGGCCCCGGCCCATGCAGACCCATGTGCTGAGCTGGGGTGTGCCCCCAGTTCAGTTCTTGCCAGGGCCTATGCAGGAGGCTCCAGGCCCAGTTCCTGCCCTCCACAGCCCTGTGCCCACCTGTGGAGTGAATCTATATGGAAAAACTAATGTCAACTATGGAGACTGCTCTGGGCCCTCCCCCTTCTCTCTGTCCCTCTCTGTCTCTGTTTCTCTCTGTCAAAAATCAATAAAATAAATCTTTAAAAAGAAAGTGAGTCTAGACAGGTGCTTTGAAAAGTCCCTAATCTCTAGACCACCCTCATTAGACCTTCATCTGCTGCACTGATACCATTATGTCTGGCCTTGAGGATGGGATGGTCTCCCCTCTTCATCCATTTCAGGGCTCCTTAAAGCACTCTTCCCGAAGGGCAGAGTATCTCAGTCTTTGTGTCCCGTGGGCTCTGAAAACAGACAGAACTGGGCCTCCCTATCCTTTCCTCCCCTCCAGGCAGGGCCTGCCTTGGGAGCATCCTCAGATGATCCTAGACGAGGCCTCCCTCAGATGTCCCTTCTCTGTGTTAGCATCACTCTCCAGGGAGACACCTCAGAGGCCTATCTCCACTTCCTTTCCTCTCCCATATTACATGGGCTTCTAATGCTTTTCTGTTTAACAGCCCCTCCCCATTCTTTCCCGTGGCCTCAGCCATACTTCAGACTCTCCTCCCAGACCCTGATAGCTGGGGTGTACTTCTGTGGGGGTTTTCAGTCTCCTTCAGACCAGCCCCTCCTCCCGCAGCCCAGCCTCTCCAGGCTGCCACCAGAGGCACCTAATTAAAACATGGATCTGAGCCTGTCACCCTATTGCTGGAAAACTTGCACTAGATTTTTTGCCTTTAACTGTCTATATCCACTCCCACACCCAGACTCCTTGTCCTTCCCTAAATGTGCCATGTCTTTTCAGAGCACCTTGACTTTGGCCAGGCTTTTCTCTGTGCCTGGGATGCCAAACCCTGCCTTTTCCATTACCTGAAGAATGCCTGTTGATCTTTCTAAGATCTGACTCAAGTGGCACTTCCCAGTCAGCCCCAGATGAGCCCGTGGCATTTTTCTTGCTTCCATGGTATCATTTGGGCCATGTTGCTACAATTACATGCTTGTGTGTTTGTAGATCTTGCCCATTGACCTGGGGCCTGATTCACCACTGTCCCTAGAAATAGTGACACAGACCCAGAGAAGCGCTTGAGTGCCTGAAGAGAGGGTTGAGCAAGTGTAAATAAAGAAGGTTGATCAACTGGTAATGCATTGTAGTTTTTGATCCCCAATAGGTCGTTCACTGCATTCTGTCAGATTTCCAGAAGTGAGATAGCACCACTGTTCCTCCTTCCACTGTATGCAAAGGGAAACTGAGACCTAGAATAGAGAAACAACCAAGACCCAGCCAATGCCCCCCATCAGCGGCAGACATGGGAAAGGCCTCCCTGAGATGCCTGATCCTGACCTCTTTCTAAACAAGTCATCTCCCTCCCAACCCCAGGCTCTGGAGCCAGCAGCAGGGCTACCTGATTCCACTGGTCCTGCAACCCCTCATCCCTCTCTCTCCAGGCTGGTGCGGGAGTTCGTGGCCCAGAACAACACCGTGCAAATCAAGCATGTGATCCAGACCCTGTCTCAGGAGTTTGCCCTGTCTCAGCACCCCCATAGCCGGAAAGGGGGCCTCATCGGCCTGGCCGCCTGCTCCATCGCACTGGGCAAGGTGGGCCTTTCTCCTGGAGGGCCAGACACACCAGCGATGGCCTTGACTCTGACCTGACACCCAGCAGGGCATTGCACGCCTGTGTTGTGTTACTCTTCTGTCCACACCTAAAGCAGCAAGGTCTTGCAGCCTTGTTCCCTTGTGTGGCCCCTGTCCTGGGAGGCCCGCCTGCAAAGGGTCTTTAAACCCACCCACACAAAGGCGTGAGCATCCCTGAGGGAGTGGGGCTGGCAGCTGGTACTGGGGCCTGGGATCTGACCTCCTTTGAGCAGTTTTTTTCTCCTGTTCCACCACAGGACTCAGGGCTCTACCTGAAGGAGTTGATCGAGCCAGTGCTGACCTGCTTCAACGACGCAGACAGCAGGCTGCGCTACTATGCCTGCGAGGCCCTCTACAACATCGTCAAGGTGGCCCGGGGAGCCGTGCTACCCCACTTCAACGTGCTCTTTGGCGGGCTGAGTAAGGTGACTGCTCCTCACTCTAGCTGGGCTGAGCTCGCTCCACCCACCTAACTTCACCTTCCAGGACCAAGAGTACTTAGCTCCCTTTTCCCAGATGCAGGTGGAGCAGATGAAAACATGGCTGCCAGGGACACTTTTTGTCTGTTCAGTCTAATAATATTTTTTTAATGCTCTTGTAGTCACATTAGGTTTCTTACCCTTTCTCTATTAATTTATCTTCATTGTATTTTATGAAAGTATCAGTCCACCCCATATTGGAGGGAAAGAACTGGTAGTTTGAAATGCACTAACCTCCCTTACGGAAGATGGAGATGGTGAAGCCATACACACTATTTCCCCTGCGAGGAGAGTACTGTAAACTCTAGAAAATGCTCTACTCAGAAAAACTTTGGAGTCCCCAGGACCCTCCTCAGCACCTCTCAGCTTTGTGGAGCTCCCCTCCCGGATGCCCAGCAGCCTGAAACCCTGCTGAGCCCCATAGTCCTTTCTGGAGTGTCAGCCTCACAGCTGCCTTGATCCTCTCCTCCAGGAGTGCAGAAAGGACCCAGCATTTTAAGATTGGAAACTCCCAAGGAATGTCAATGGGAAATAACGCCCTGACTTCATGGCAGCAGCTCACTGGGCCCCCAGCGGGTCCCAGAGGTCCCTACCCAGAACAGGGACATCCATCACATCTCGGTTCCACAGCCAGGTTCCATACTCCCCCACCTTCCTTTGATTTATTCATTGAAAGAGGTGCCCATTCAGTGTCCCAAGCTGCACTGGCGCTTCGTCTGTGGGCTTTTAGGAGATTCCTTGTCCCATATCTTGCCCATGGCTCTCTCTCTCTCTCTCTCTCTCTCTCTCTCTCTCTCTCTCTCTCTCTCTTTCTCTTGTAGTTGGCTGCTGATCCAGACCCCAATGTGAAGAGCGGATCTGAACTCCTAGACCGCCTTTTGAAGGTATTTGTACTTGGTCCCCACTTTTTTTTAGAATCTATTTCTTGCATCTATCTGTACAGCTTATAATTTTTATCACTGGGGACACTGCCTAATCTGTTTAAATTTTTCATTTACATACAATAAAACTGACTCTGGTATCCAGTTCTATGACACGTATAGTTATGTCACCAGCACAATCAAAATGCAACATCGTTTGCCACTCATATACATCCCCTTATGCTAGCCTCACCCAGAGCAAAGGATACTGCCTGTGGCCTCCCATGCCACCCTGCCCCGAGTGACGGGATTGTTTATGCTAAGCTCACAAGGGTATTCAATCCAGACCACAAAGATGCAGGGTTTCCCATTTGACTAGTTCTCTTGACTTTTATTCCTGCCTTTAATGCATCATTTTTGCTTGTCCTTTGACCTGGGAGACAGTGGGTGCTCCAGGGACCTCTTTTGCCTGCCCTGGGCTCTTCCATTTTCCTCTGTGGCCACCTGACCCCTGAAGGTCAGGCAGCCCCTGGTCTCTGATTGTCACTCAGCAGCTCATGTGCCTTTGATCCATAGGACATCGTGACAGAGAGTAACAAGTTTGACCTGGTTGGCTTCATCCCCTTGTTGCGGGAGAGGATTTACTCCAACAACCAGTATGCCCGACAGTTCATCATCTCCTGGGTAAGGGCTGGCCCCACAATACTTTCTCCAGCCGTGATGAGCCCTGGTTTAGTCACATCTGCTCTTGGGCACACCCTGGGCAGGCCCTGTGGCTGCAGAGAAGCCTCATTATTGTCCCTCTAATAACCAGTGACACCAGATAATCCAAAAACGCATTTGTTCAGCTATACCTCCAAAGCCCATCATGCGTGTCCCTGACAAGGATACGATTCTTTACTTTTCCTGGGAAATCCTGATTTTCCTCAAAAGCCAATAGTGTGACTTCTGACAGTCACATCTTCTAGTCTCATCTGTTCTTTCCCATGTACTCCCTTCTCCCCATGGCATCTGAATTTCCTTGCAGTTAAATTACTATTTCCCTGCACTTTTAACAAAAGCAATAGCTGCTGGCACCCCTCTTCACCGTGGGACGCCTGCAGTGCCATGAAGTGCTGCCTCAGCAGGGCCCCCTTCTCCCTGCCCAGTCCCAGAAGATTGGAGAACAGACAAAGGTTCTCAGGCTGTTGTAACTCTCCCTCCCTTCCCCTGGGTCAGATCCTGGTTCTGGAGTCTGTGCCAGACATCAACCTGCTGGATTATTTGCCGGAGATCCTGGATGGACTCTTCCAGATCCTGGGCGACAATGGCAAAGAAATTCGGAAAATGTGAGTGTTAGGGAGGGGCAGGTAGCTGCCACCGTCTGCTGCCCATCAGTGCACACATGTACCCCACACCAACAGATGGGCAGCAGCGAGAGAACAAGAAGTTCCCCTTCTCTTCCTGGCTCGTGTGCTTCTCACTATGAGGAACTAATTGCTCATCAACCCTCAGCCTCTGAAAACGTCTTTCTGACAAGTTCAAAGTATGGCTCCCTCTGGGTGGCTGCCCCAGAGCAGAAATGGACACACAGGTGGAGGCACCTTCAGCCCTGGCTGGCATATGCTATTTCCCTTCTCTCACTGGCAGGTGTGAGGTGGTCCTTGGGGAATTCTTGAAAGAAATTAAGAAGAACCCCTCCAGTGTTAAGTTTGCTGAGATGGCAAACATCCTAGTGATCCACTGTCAGACCACAGGTGAGTGTGTGAAGTCCCCAGCGCTACCACCACTTCCTCACAAGCCCTTTCTCTCTCACCATTTTGGGAAGTGGCCTGGTCGGAGTGTGAACCAGTGTGACACTGGATCCTGGAGCAGTGGAATGGTGGGTCCTGTGTGAAAGAGACTCGGGTTCTCTATTAATGAATATGGAGGCCCTTTCACTTGGTCTGACCCTGGAGGGGAGTAAAACCTGTAGACTTGGCTTGGTGGCAAGTTCAGCATCAGCACTGAATTGACATGTGTGGAGGTCAGGATTGTGTATCTGTTAGCTTCTGTTAAATATCAAACCACCACAAAATGTAATTGCTTAACACAGTAGTCACTTATTATCAGTCTTATGTCTGTGGGTCAGCTTGGTGGTTCTCTTCACCTGGGCCAGACTTGGCTGGGCCTGATCATGCACCTATAGTCAACTGGAGGGTCGCCTGAGGCTAAGGGTCTAGGATGGCCTCATTCTCTTGACAGTTGGCTGGCTGTCACCTGGACCAACAGAGACGATTAGTCCATGTGTGTCATCATCCAGCAGGCCAGCCCAGTTGCCTTCATATGGCATCAGTGAGGTCCCAAGAGACATGGTGGCCTAAGCTTGAACCAGCACACTGTCACTTCTACCACCTTCAGTTGGCCAAAGTGACAAGGCCAGCCCAGGGTCAAGGAGCCAGGAAATGGACTCCACCCCACTTTAGTGACAGAAACCTCAGAGCCCTATTATGGGGGCATGGACACAGGGAGGGGTAGAGAATCATAGCTGCTTTTACAATCTGCCACACATTGTTACTCCATTTCAGTCTGGTGCTCTGTGTACCTTTAGGAGTCAAAAAGCAAGGACAAGAGAGTGTTGATGAGGCCAGAGCAGTGCAAGCCCTTGGGTCCCCCCTAGTCCCATCCTTTGGGAGGGAACATTCCGGCTGCTCCTAACCCTCCTAGAACCCACTACTTCCTCTTCCAGATGACCTAATCCAGCTGACAGCCATGTGCTGGATGCGCGAGTTCATCCAGCTGGCCGGCCGGGTGATGCTGCCCTACTCCTCTGGGATCCTGACCGCCGTCTTGCCCTGTCTGGCCTACGATGACCGCAAGAAAAGTATCCTTCCCTCTGGAGGAAAGAAACGAGAGTAGCCCCAAAGGGGACTGAAGTGGCAGGACCCTGGAATGCAGAATGAGGCTGCCTTAGGATCCATCATACTCCAAATAGGCCCTGGCATCAGGGAAGCAAGAGGTGGAGCTGAATACGGATTGGGAGGGCCAGGGCAGCACAGGGGATACAGCTCATGCTGCTGTCCCCAAACCTCACCTGGTTACTTAGAGATCTGGTGTGGCTCTCCAGGGTCCCACAGTTCCAGTCCCCTGATCTCACACCACCCCATCTTGGGTGGGGGAAATCTTGTCAGTGGGAGGTCCACAAGGAAGGGACCCTACAAGAAGGCACAGGAGCATCTTGAGGGTACACCAGTGTGGCAGAAGGATGGGGACTCAGTTCAGACTCCCTGTCTGTCCACTAACTTCTGTAGAGGACCAAGCACCTGACTAATGCCAGTGATCTTGAGTTTAGAGAAGACCTTGGGTGGGGCTGCTCCTTACATCAGTGGACTCAGGCATCAAGGAGGTGGCCAACGTGTGCAACCAGAGCCTGATGAAGCTGGTCACCCCCGAGGATGATGAGCCTGAAGAGCCAAAGCCAGTAATACAGAAGCAGGCAGACCCTAACCCCGACGACTCCTTGGCAAAGCAGGAGGGGCCAGGCAGCGGTGAGTAGACTCTTCCTCCTGCCCCTCACCTCTCACCTCCCAGAGAGAGCTCCAAGGAACCAGAGGTCGTAGTTGACTTGACTTGGGGCCTCACTAACCAGCCAGGACTACTTTCCACCTGTTAGCTAATTTAATTCTGGTGACAGCCCAATAAGGCAGCAACTACTATTATCCCCATTCCACAGATGGGCACAGGGAAGATAGGTAAGCACAACTAGGTTCTGGCAACTAAGTGGTAGAGTTGGGATTTGAACCCTTGCAGTCTGTCTTCAGAACCTTTACCCCTAACCCTTACTGCCTCAAAGATGGTTACTCCTTCTCTTAATCTTTTTCTGGCCTCTAGCTATAGGAAATAATTGTTTTAGTATAGGAAGGTTTGGAGCAGAGCAGAAGTGCAGGTTGCAGGTTTCTCTTGAATCTTAGCTATAAGCTCCAGCAGCAGTTCGCTTAGTTCTTGGCAAGTCTACTTTCAAAAATTCTAGTGTCTTTAGAAAATGAAATGGCTCTGGTTATCCTTTCAGAGTCCTTTAATGTCATTGTTTTATTTCTCTGTAACTTGAAGAAAACCACTTTTATGCCGATTAGAGCCTGGAGTTTGACTCTAAAAGTGTTATCTAGACTCCGACTTTTATAAATGTCTGGGTTCCCTATTCCTCACTGAGGTCACTGATCAGCTTTTCAGCGATCTTTGCAGAGTCAGCCAGAGAATAAATTGATACAGAACTTACTCAGATCTTTTAGGCTCACAGGCTAATATCTGGAACCTTCCCCGAGGGGCTGAAAGAATTTCTAAAGCGTTTTCTCCCATTTCCATTCTTGGGCTTCTCTTTTGAACATCTGAGCAAAAGTTCAGGTACATGTACCCGATGGGCCTCCTCCCATGGGTTTGGCATTCTGGATTGTTTCGGGTGTCAGGTTACAGTTGTGCCATTACCACTGTGAGGCAGAGCAGCAAGACAGCTGGAGGCAGAGCAGCGCCCAGCTGGAGCATTGGTGGTTCAGTGGTAGAATTCTCGCCTGCCACGCGGGAGGCCCGGGTTCGATTCCCGGCCAATGCAGCAGCTGGAAGCTTTTTAGCAACAACTTAAAAAACAAACGTTGGGAAGATAAGTTAGTGGAGACCTCCAAAGACAGAATCTTTTTTACTGGGAGATACTAGAAGAATCTCAGGTGTAGACATATTTTGTGAACTTTCATTGATGTGTAATTAAGTATTTTATTATCTTAATTTTTTTATTCTCATTTTGGAAAATTTGGAAAGTAGAGAAAAATACAAAGAAGCAAGACTGCTCTCACTAAGAAGCAATTAGTAATATAATTTTAGCACATTCCATTTTGTGATATATGTATATGAGAGAGAGCATACAACTTGTGACCTTTTGCATGGATGATAGGTTTTTTTAGTGTGGTTTATTTTGCTTTGTTTTCTTTTTGGCTTGATTAGTCACAACATGAAGAAGTTTTAAATATTTATACTGAGTTAAAAAGTTAGGGCCTCCTAATCTGTAGAATTAGAGAGTAGGGTAATGGTTGCTGAGCTGGAGGGAAGGGGGAATTGGGACTGACTGCTAACATAACCTGGTTTCTTTTGGGGGTGGTTAAAATGTTCTGGAATTAAATAATGGTTATGTTTGCACAACTTTGTGGATATAGGAAAAATATCACCCAGTTGTACACTTTAAAATGGTAAACTTTGTATCAGGAAAGTTTTACATTATAAGAGTTACACCTCAATTAAAAATATATATATATTAATACCTCTTCCCCCAAAGTGGAACCCAGAAGCTCCTGCCTCACTCTCTGTGCATATGTGGCAAGTGCAGCCCTCTGGAAAGGAACCATTGCATTGTATTGGTCATGACAACTGCTGAAACCCAGCTGGATCGTTGGTGGTTTAGTTGCAGAATTCCCACTTACCACCCAGGAGGTCCAGGTTCCATTCCTGGCCACTGCAGCATATTTATTTAACTTTTTTAGATAGTTTTCCTTTGCTTTGAAACAGCTCCCTACACAGGAGAGTCTTATCCTAAACTAAGATGCACGCAGGAAGGTTGGCTCCAGATTTTACTGCCTTATAAACAGCATTTCAGCAGACACAAAGCTCACTTTATAGTCATTCCCAGAGATGACAACAGCTAATCTGGTGGCTCCACACAGATCCACTCAACTTGTAACTAACCACCACTTTACCAAGGTGCTAGGAGAAGGTGCCAGCCAACCAAGAGAGTGACAATTTAGCTAGTCAGTCCACAGGTTCATCCCAGCCTCTTCTACCACTCTTGTTATTCTTCCCTACTCTTCCAACCCGGGTCTACCTGGAGAAGGCAGGAGCCTCCTGCCTGGTCTCCCTCATCCAGTCTCCCTCCCTGACTCAGTCTGTGTTGCTGTGGCCCATGGCACACCTTGTTCTTTGCTGTATGCCTCTGGGGCAGACCCACAGGGAGGCTCATCAGCCAGGCTCTGTGTGAGCATGTGCATGCGGACGCTTCGGCCTCGCCTCTCACTGGGGCTCCAGTCAGAGCAGACCCGTGTTTGTGCTGTGCTGTGCCCAGCTCTCTCCACCTGTTCTGGCTCTCCCTCAGCCCTGCTGCCCTGGGCTCCACAGTGCAGTCTCTTTTCTGCCTCATTCCTGCAGTACTTGATATGTCCTCCCTGTGCCCTTCCAGGACATTTCCTAATTGTCTCAGGTGTCATGACCTAGATTCGGAGGTCAGAACCACCTGCTTTGTGAGTCCAGCTCTGCTAATTTCTTATCTGTCGCCCTTGGACAAGCCACTTGGCCCTTTTTAAGACTCAGATTCCTTATTTGTTAAACCAGGCAACAATAATAATACCTAACGCTTAGTTTGGTTGTGATTTTCAAACAAGATGTGTACATGTAAAGCTCGTAGCATATGGCACAGGCCAAACACAGGTGCTTTCGTGTCAAGGTGTTTTAATACACATTTAAAATATATCCATCTACTTAGCAGGATTCTCATGGGAAGGGCTTTGGCTCCCTTTTGTTATCACCAGCATTGCCCAGGTGGTAACGGGCCCCCTAAATGAGGGATCAAAGAGGGTCATGGATGGGAGTTCATGTGGCAAGTGAGGAGCAGAGCTATAAATAGGATTTCCAGTAGAGGGCTGGTGACTGCTACTGGTGAATATGTAATGGAATCCATCCATTTGCAAAGCTGTGATGGGACTGGGCATATCAGCACCCCCCCTGTGGATACTACAGATGCAGGTGAACCAGCCCATGACCTGCCAACAAGGAACTCAGGGACAGATCTGCAGATGAGTGATCGAATGACCCTGGGCATGGGGACAGAGGACACGGGCCAGCAGGCCAGCCTTCATGGCAGTTATTTAAACTGGATCTTTTCTTTCTCTTTAGCTTCCACTCTTCCCCTTCCCCATCCCCATTTTTTACTTTGATTCCCTATAGAGATTTTGGGAAAAACAGACATTCCTGCTAGGAGAAGGCAAAGAGTAAACAAGTTAAATATGCAGTGTAGCAAATACGTTTAGCAGCATGTATCAAATGCCTTAAGCGTTTAAGAATTTTTCCTTAGGAAATAAATACAGATGCAGGTAAGGTTTTTTGCTTTAAATGCCTAACATTGTTACCTCATTTATTGCCATAATAAGCCTATGGTGTTCACATTGTTGTGACCCCACTATACAGGTGAGGAAATAGAGGCGAAGTCAGGTAACCTGCCCAAGGGTCTCATAGCTAGTAATCAGGGGAATCAGGGCTCAAACCCAGGCCTAGGGGCCCCAGAATCTCCGATCATTACGCTGTTTACATTGCAGTTCTCTGAAGAGGGAATTAATACAAAAGGGCAACCAAAGATGCTCGGCTTAACTGAGAATCTGAGAATTGCGACGGAAAACAATGTATGATTTTTATTCATCAACTTGGCAAACATTGAGAAGATTACTGATATCCCTGTGTGAGGTGTTGGGGGATGACTGCTCCTCCGTTCTTGGATATATATGGGTAGAACCTTCCTAAAGGGCAAGTTGGCAGGAGCTGTTAAAGTATCAGATGTCCGGTCCTTCCGCTCAGCCGCCTCCATGTCCATGGGATTCTAGAAGAGGCTCACACTCGTGCATAAGGAAGCATTGGAGTGGAGAGATGCAATAGTGAAATTAAGAAATAATCAAATTACTTGGAAGCCAGTTTCCTACATCGCATCATCTTATCTGCAAATGTCTGTGTTACTGAATGATGGGGAGGGAGGCCACCAGGGTCATGGAGTCCCAGCTGCTGATGCAGGCTGGAATAGCACTGCTCTAAGACATCTCACAAAGTGAAAAAAAGCAAGGTACAGAAGATATCATCTGATTCCATTCATATTTACAAAACAAAGTAGGATTAGCAAAAGACATGAGGACACTTGCTTGATGGTTGCCTGCACATAGAGTAAAGTAAGATTGAAGGTTAAGAAGAGAAGAGGGGGAAGCCGGGATGGCTCAGTGGGTTGAGCGCTCACTTTGCAGCGCCGGGGACCGGGGATCGAATCCTGGCCCCGGCCCGTGCGGAACCATGTGCTGAACTGGGAGCTCCCCCGGTTTGGTTCTCTCTCTGTCTCTGTCTCTGTCTCTGTATCTCTCTCTCTCTCTCTGTCAAAAATAAAAAACTAGGGGAAGCCAGGATGGCTCAGTGGGTTAAGCGCTCACTTTGCAGCACGAGGGACTGAGGATCGAGTCCCGGCCCCGGCCCGTGCGGAACCATGTGCTGAACTAGGAGCTCCCCCAGTTCAGTTCTCTCTCTGTCTCTGTATCTCTCTCTCTCTCTGTCAAAAAACAATTAAAAAATAAATAAATAAATATTTTAAAAAAATAAATTTTAAAAAAAAAAAGAAGAGAAGGGGGCTTTGCTTTTTGTTTGAAATTTTTAGAATGAGAAAATGTTTTACTTGTGTAGTTTAAAACTTTTAAGAGGCCAAGGCTGGTACCATTTGAAGAACAATATAAATAATGATAGTTTTGTGTTTGTTTTTTAAGATTTATTTTATTGTTTGAGAGAGAGAGAAGGCGGGAGGACCCAGAGCAATCTCCATAGTTGTGCATCATTAGTTGTAGCATGGTTTCACTGCACACAGGTAGATGTGGGGCTCGTAGGGCAGGAACTGAACTGGAGGCCTCCCACATGGGAAGCCCACCCCAATTTAGTATATGGGTCTGCACAGGCCTGGGGCTGGGGCCAGGACCGAGACCAGGACTCAGTCCTCAGACCCCAGGGCTGCAAGGCGAGCGCTTAACCCTCTGAGCCATCCCTGCATCTCCCATGCTGTTTTCAAAGCAAGGGCACCATTTTACTTGCCACCAGCAGCGTCTAAAGCTCAGTTCCTCCACATCCTCACCTCTCCTTGCAGATTTGATTTACATTACTCTGATAGCTAATGATCTTGAGTATCCCTGAAATACTTTTAATACCCATTGCCCTCATCAGTCCCTCTGAGATTTCCCAGATGTGTTCAGCACTGGATGCCCCTCCTTGTGAGATCATTGTTCCTAAAAACTTACACGCATGGGTACTACCACAAAAGCTTTGGGGAATGAGCAGGCATTGGGTCCCCAGGCCTCCATAGCCACATTCCTTTCCAAGGGCCAGAATCAAAGTGTGGGGAACAAGAGAGTCTGTATTGTTTCTATTAACATAACGGCTCTTGTTCATTCAGAAGACCCCAACAGCCTTTAGCATGATGTGTTATCGCTCTTACTGTCCCCAGGAGGCCCTGATGGTTCTTGTGACTCCAGCTACAGTAGTGGCGTCAATGTGTTCTCTCCAGCCAGGTAAGCGGTTTGTTCCAGCCATGGGTGTTTGTGGAAAGCGAGCAGCCTGGATCTTTCCCGGGTGCAGAGGCTGCAGCAGAGACCTAAGGCAGTCTGCTTGGGCCTAATGAGAGAATCTGAACACTGAGCAAGCGCACCTTACCCAGTTCTGATGGGCCGAGAGAGAGCCTTTGAGGGTGGGTGTGGGATTTGGAGCTGCTGGAGGTCAGTAAATACAAGTTGTAAAAATGTAATACATGGTGGCTTCAGTGAGACACAGATGCACCTTTTACTGGTCCAGGGTAACGTGGGGTTAACAAGACTGACAAGAAGGACAACGCTGTTCAAGGACAGTCCACATTACAAGCAGTAATTAAATGAGCCCTAGAGTGCATGGACTGTGGGCAACAGGAACTATCCTCTGCCAGGTGCCGGAGTCTGCTGTAATAGTGCAGCCTTCCACATGGGGGCAGTGCGGGCCAAGCATGGAAGTAGTTCCCTTTTGTTCCAGCCCCCTCCACTCTGCAGGGTGATGGCATTCCCCCTGGGGAAGGAACTGTCTTCATGCTGTCCTTTTCTGAGTCCCCTGGACTTGCCCCATCTCGCTTTTTGGGGGGCAAAATTGGCAGCTGTGGGGCCAGAATGAATGGCAATTCTCCTACAGGGGGATTCTTCCCTTTGTGCTCAGCCTGGTGAACCAAGAGGCTCTCTTCTCTCCAGACCCTTAGGACATTTCTTTTTTTTCTGTCATTTTGCAAATGTGTTCTTATCTCTAAGGACCTGTGCATGTTTTCAAAGTAATCAAGTGCTGAATATAAATATGGACTACTCCTAGGACTGTTTGCAAATTGTTCAAGCAAGCCAGTAAACATTTATTCATTGGTTTGCAGTTAGTGATCACCCACTCCAGAGCACCTGCCTATTTTCAACCCCCCCAGGTTCCAAAACAATGATATAACCTCTAAATGTGGTCTCTGACCTTGAGGCGCTCTAGTTGGGGGCAGAGAAGTGACCAGGAAGTTACCAGAAAAAGCGGTGATTGCCGTGATGGGAGACCGTGGGAGACTCGGTGTTGGGGAGGCGGTGGTGCCTGAGCTGGGCTGGAGTAGCAGTTGACAGTGCTGAACACTCAGTGAGCAAGTGCCTGCTAGGCCCTTGCTGTGCCCAGGGCTTTGCCGCATCATTAGATTTTGCTAATGTTTAAATCCCACGGGGTCTTAGGCGGGACAGGAGATCAGGGGGACTCTGTGTAGAGAACAGATTTAGGAGAGACCTGGGTGGGTTCAGACTGCAGAGGTGGCAGAATACGGAGGCAGTCGGACAGAATTGACAGGGTATGAAGATGAATGGGATGGTGTGAAAAGAGGGAAATGAAGAAAAGAATCACTTCTATAATTTGGGCTTGAGCCAAACCAGGATATCCTGGTATCATTTCCCAAGCTGGGGTGGAAGGAAGGACAGGTGTGTGAGTGGGCCAGTCAAGCATTCTAGTCACATGGCTATAAGCATCCCCAAGAGCAGTTCAGGGGGCAGGTTTGGATAGTGGATTCTGGAACTCTGGGGAGAGGTCTGGACAGAGATTCAGGAAGACTGGTGTGTCCTTCAGGGGGGATATGTGTTTGTTATGAAGGCTGTGGGCACTGGCATTACAGGTGGGGTGAGGGAGCGGACCTGTGACTTAGCAGAATTTCTGGTGACCTTGGAAGTATAGACGGGGAGGAGGACAGAATTGGCAGTGGTAAAGCCCCTTGTCCATAATCTAGGCTATAGGGCATTGTCCTACGTCATTGGAGTGGCAGTGGGAGGTGGGGGGAAGGCCCAGAAGGGGCAGCAATCTAGACATCACTGACTGGGGTTCTCCACCCCCTGGAGATGGCAGCTGAGGACAGTGGTTGGTGCTGCCAGAGGGTTGACTGAGCTTAGGCAAGGTGGCGTCTTCCAGGGTCGCCAAGAAACAAAACCTACCCTGCAGTTTTCCAGGTGTTCTGTTGCCCAGGACACCACCTGCAGTGGCCAGCTAACCTCACTTCAGGTCAGCAAAGGGTAACTGCCAGACTGGGGGCTCCCCAATGGCAGAAAAGCATCCCTGCCTGGCAGGAAAGTGCCAGCAAGGGTGCAGCTCCTGAGCCTCTTAGGGGTCACTGACCATTTGAGAGTCTAATGAAAGCTATGGGCCCTCTCCTAGAAAAACACAAATACACAGAGAACTCTGAATATGCTTGTAGGGGTTCAAGGACTCCAAAGCCAATCCTTGTACCCCAGATTTCTAAAAAAAAAACCAAAAACTACTCACTTTGTCATTTTATTTTATTTTTTTTAAGATTTATTTTTATTGTCTTTGACAGAGAGAAAGAGATACAGAGACAGAGAAGGGGGAGGACCCAGAACAGTCGCCACAGTTGCATACCATTCGTTTTTCCACATAGTTTCATTCCACAGGTGGGCGAGGGGCTGCACAGGACAGGAACTGGGCCGCGGTCTCACCCTGGTGAGAACCGAACTGGGGGAACTCCCCAGTTCAGCATATGGGTCAGCACGACCGGGCCCAGGATTCGATCCACGGTCCCTGGGGCTGCAAAGTGAGCGCTTAACCCACTGAGCCATCCTGGCTTCCCCAAACTCCTCACTTTGGACCAAAACACAGGGAGAACATCTATCCAGCATATATCCTGACTCCACCACACCTGGCTGTGTGTCCCTGGGCAAGTAGCTTAGCCCTGCCTCAGCTCCCTCATCTGTAAACTGGGTTTGATGATGGTACTGATTCAAGAGTCTAGAGCGGGGGTGGCGAACCTATGGCACGCGTGCCCAAAGTGGCACGCGGAGCAATTATTTCGGCATGCTAAGCTGTGAATACCATTTTAAAAATTATGGTTTATGCTCTTATAGACATAAAAATAATCGATACCTCTATCTCACTCGATGGGTTGGCACGCGAGTCGAGTGAGTATACTCTTATTTCATAAACTTTGGCACTCAATCGCCAAAAGGTTTGCCACCCCTGATCTAGAGCTTAAATGAATTGAACTGTGTAAAGAGCAGAGAATAGGGCCTGGCCCACAGAAAGCACTTTATACAGTATAGTTTTTACAAGAATTTTGTTGTTATCCCCATTTTACAAATGAAGAAACAGGCCCAGAGAGGTGAACTCTTGCCCAAAGTCATTCAGCTAATTAATGACCAAATGGAAATTTAAGCTTGATCTGTCTGAATCCAAAGCCCATGTTCTTAAATCCTCATTAATCGTATCTAGAGAATTACAGTAGCTTTGTTTATTGGCCTTTCTAACTCAGCTGATAGGAGCCCCGGCAGGCATTGCTGTGTGACCAGGATTCTATGGTGGAGGGCCTGGTGTCATTGGCGACATTCAGTACAGGTCTCCTGGGATAGCTGGCTGCCCTATATATAAGGCAAGCAGAAAGATCTAGAAGTCAGTGCTCTCAACGTTTAGCATCTGCTGATTAAAGAAAAGCTGAAACAAATCTTTTGTAAGGAAACAAATTTGAGTCTGAAACAACTCTTCTTTTTTAGATCTACCTTCTGATTTGATTAGAGAGAAGTGATATATGAGTACTATAAAGAGTTAGACATTACAGAAATGAGGTGCTGCCTCCCATAGACAACCACTGGAATTTATCATTATTTATGAGTAGTATCAGATGCATTCTTCAATAAATCGGATTTTAATAGCCACTGTAGCCCCATGCATTGGGAAATTGTAGTACATATATGTGTGATGTTCATAATGAGATGCTTTGTGAGAAAATGCTCAGTGAAAATGGGGTTTAACAGACTCCTCGAAATAACTCAGAGGCCCCAAGAGTGGATTAATCTAGATTTTTTCAAGTCAGTGCAGAAATATATTTTAAAGTCTGTGTGAACTCCCTCCTGTTCTCTCCAGGTCAGGCAAGCCAGGGCGAGGGTGCCACGCTGAGGCTCCAGGCCATCAGCTCAGGAGCTGAGCACCCCTGCGGCACGCCCTCTCTAGGAAGGGCCCAGGCTCCCAGAGTCCTGGCTCCCCACTGAGCCCCACACTCAACAGCCCACCCCTCCTGGGGTAGCAGCTGAGAGTGGCCTCCTCAGGCCCGTGGGATCATGGGCCTTCCCTTTCCTTGGCATGGAGACCAGTCTCCATGGTGCTCTGGGTGTGTCTGCTCCCCTTCACCTCCAGCCAGTTGAGGGAAGTGAAACCCAAGGAGAGTGCCTCCAGCTGAGAAATGAGTTCTCAGTGCATGGCCTCGTGACCTGAGATGGTTCATGACCTTAGATGGTTCATACTGTCTCTCAGCTGCCTCCGTTCCCTCATCTATGTGCTGAGGGACCAGATTACCCAAACTGTGAGGTCCTTTTCGGTTATGCAGTTGTGGTTGGTTGATGCTGACATCTACCCCACTGGCAGTCTGAAGGGGCCCGTGTGTGTGGTGTGCTGTGGCTGACATTTGCTTTGGGGAAGTCAGAGACTCATAGTACACAAAGTGCTGCCAGTTCACATACCGGCTCCATGAAATCCTTCCTTGTTACTTGTCCCCGACACAGTGCCACCTGAGGGAGCTACGCCGTGGGCTGGCCCTGCTTTCTGCGCTGAGACACAGCTGGCAGAGGCATCTCTGAACCACTGTGAATTAAGGAGCCTGACCAGCCAGGGGCCCATCTAGCCTGGCATCTTGGGGTCCCCGTTGGGCCACTAGATTTGGAGTACCCCCCACAGAGATCAGCACGAGTCTTCCCTAGTGTCCTGTCCCCAGGGGAGACTGCCCTCCTGACAAGGAAATACATTGAAAGGTGTATGTGACAGCCTCCTTCTTCCTCTACTGCACGGGGCTGCCATTCTGCTGCCCTAGCCAGGGCACAGCTAGAAATGAGGCCACTTTCAACTCAGACTATTTAAATTAAAATTGCCACCCCACCGCTATCTGGCTGTGTAGCCTTGGACAGGTTACTGAATGTCTTTGTGCTTCAGCCACCTCATCTCCAAATGGGAATAACATTGTTTCTAGTGTGGGGCCTCTGAGGGCAATAAGTGAGGCTCTGCAGGTGCACAGCTCAGCTCGGTGCCTGTCAGTATTTACCCAGTACACTGAGTTACCTTCATTGTTATCACAGCTGTGTGCTGGCCTCCCTCTCCCCAGCCCGAGGCCCATACACTCCACTGGGCCTGAACTTGAAGGTAGAGTCAGGGGAGCTGGGCTTGGCACTGCCGTCCCCACCAGCAGCACAGGACAAGGCCGTGGCTAGACCACTGCAGCTCTGAGTTTCATGAAAGTCAAACAGACCTTTCTCCCAGGGGGCTTGTTTCGGCTAAGATTGTGGCACAGGGCACTCCTGCGGCAGCTGGACCACGCTGCCACTCCTGCTAGGGAAGGGACTTGCAGTGGCCTGGCCCCCAACTCTGGGAGTTAGGGAAGAACAGGTGAGGGTTTTGGCTTCCGTTTCATTCCCCACCACCTGCTGAGCCCCCACTTTGGTGAGGCCTTGGACGATAGGTTGCCTCCTCAAGCTTCCCATGGTCCCCTGAGAAGAGCTGGAAGGGAGCTCACAGGAAGGAGCCCGGCAGGAGGTCAGCATGGTGGGGGGAGGGGGGCTTGGAGATAAGGCCACAGTAGATCCTGGCAGGAGAGGGAGTGTCTGGGAGATTGTCAGAGACCATGAGAAAATGCTCAGGAAGCCTTGCCAGCCTGCCACTGTGGAGCTGTGCTGTTCACGGCACAGCCACTGTCACGGTGGCTGCCGAGCACATGCAGTGTGGCTGGTCTGAACTGAGTTGTGCTATTGGCATACACAGTGGGTTCCAAAGACGCAGGGCACTAAAAGAGTATAAAGTGTCTTATTGGTGATCTTTGTAGTGATTTATATTGATTATATGTTGGAAAAATAATATATTAGGTTAATTAAAAGATATCATTAAACTTAATGTTCCATTTCTTTTTACTTTTTAATATAAAACCAAAAATGTAAAATTATGTGTATGGCTCACATAATATTTCTCTTGGACAGTAAGCATGAGAGAGAGGTTGAGTGAGCGGGTAACAGGAGCCTACGCTTGCCACCGTGGCTTCAGCTGTCTGTGCAGTAGTTCTCCTGGCTGAGGCTACCAAGGAACCTGGATGTGCGATATCCTTGGAAGACGCCAGGAACTTCCAGCCACATGGCTCCCTGGGAAATCTCAGTGGCAGCCCCCTCCAGAAGTTCAGGTCTGCTGGGCCACAGAACACACACACAGCCCTTGTGGCTGCCAGAGGATAGAAGTGCCCACTGTCGCCCACGAATTGAGCACCCTGGGGAATCATCAAACCTTATTAAGTAGCAGTTCCCTTCAGCACTTAGAGCTCAGAGTCATGCCCTTTGGAATTCACATCCGATGAGCTTCAGAGAGGCTGCAGGCGAATTAGGAAAGCACGAGCATTGAGTTCCTGATGTAAATGAATAATTGAGCAGCCTGGAAATACCACGAAAGACTGCTCATGCCAGTGGCGGCAGAAGCACCTGGCCTGGCCCTCAGGGAAAGGCAGCACCTGCTGTGGGGCCTTTGGGCAGACACTGTGATGGTCTCATAGGAAGGCAGCCCCTCCCTGACATCCTCACGTTCTCTGCCTTTGCCGTTCCCGTCCCCAAAAACTCTAGCCTCTGCCAGTGTCCCGTGCTTGGCAGAGGGCTGATGTCAGTGTCACAGAAGCACCCAGCCTTCTTGGGTGCCCAGTGAAGCCCTCTGCCCACTGGAGCAGAGCACCTGACCAGCGCCATTTCCCAACGGCAGAGGCTGACTCTTCCCCACAGCTTCAGGGGCAACTCTCAAGGTTTCTGCATCAGACCGAACACTGTACTAAGTGCCCTGCAGTCTGACAGATAAAAGCCACGATCTCTGACCTCCCTGAAGAAATGTGCTTCGGGTGCCTGGTGAAGGCTCTGTTGGGCTTGTGGGGTATTATCAGGGCCTTTATCACAAAGGGTCTGGGGGAAGCCGGGGTGGCTCAGTGGGTTAGGCACTCACTTTGCAGCGCCAGGGACTGGGGATCAAATCCTGGCCCCGGCCTATGTGGAACCATATGCTGAACTGGGAGCTCCCCCAGTTCAGTTCTCTCTCTCTCTCTCAAAAATAAATAAATAAATAAAAATATTTTTAAAAGACACAGGGTCTGGACTTAATGTCCTGAGGATGTTAACTGGCCTTTTAGCTCTGAGTTCTGCTGGAACTCAGCTCAGGGACAGTGGAGAAAAGCCAAGCTAGTGCTGGAAAAAGAAAAGGGGAAGTGGGTGGGCACCCAGCAGCCTGGCCCTCCCCACCCTCTCCCTCCTAGTGTGATCGTCACAGCTCCAGCCTTGGAAAGGGTGGAGGGAAACAAGCCCTCGGAGCCCAAGGGTGTCCTGTATCTGCCTGTTCCTGCCTGGCACTCTGGGAAGAGAAGGGCAGGGCATGTGGTCTGAGTGTGCGGGTCCAGGGTGCTGCTTGGCTCAGTGGGGAGGGCTACAGTGGGTTTCAACTCCATTCCTCCCTGGTCTTGCCCACAGCGCTGAAAGGGCCCCAGTCACCCTCCACCTCGACGGGATTGTGCAGGTCCTGAACTGCCACCTCAGTGACATGGCCATTGGGATGATGACCAGGATTGCTGTCCTTAAGTGGCTCTACCACCTCTACATCAAGACTCCTCGCAAGGTGAGCCCCCATGCCCGTTGGCTCCACAGGCCCATTTAAGCCAGGGTTTATTTCCGGGTCCACCTTGGTTTTCCAAGGCCTGCCGATGCTCAGTAGGGTGTTTCTGGTCACTCCGTTCTACAGAAACCCTAACAAGCAGAGGAGTGGCAACTTCTTGACTGACCCTTGGCATCTGGGGGGACAGGAGGGGGCCCATGCAGGGGGCTCTGTCCCAGCTGAAGCCAGGCCTGGAGTGAGGGAGCTCACCAATGCCCTGCCTCTTCTCTCTAGATGTTCCGGCACACAGACAGCCTCTTCCCCATCCTACTGCAGACATTATCAGATGAATCCGATGAGGTAGGTCCCCAACACCCTGAGCCATGGCCTCCCCTTTGCAATGACTGGTGAGAATCTTGTAGCTGAGAGGTATTTGTTTTATTGTTTTGTTGTTCTCTTAAACTGAGTTGCTAAATCAGCACCCCAGAATTGCCCTGTTCCTTATACCTAGTAAGGTGCACCCTTTAGAGGGGAAGCTGTGTTTATTACTCTTGGCGTTGGGAGTGAGGGCTTTTCTGTCAGCCCTTCTGAAGAGCTCACTGGTCAGGGCATCTGCAGGGAAACCAGCCTGCGCAGGTGGCCGTGGGAGCACGGCTGTGGGTCAGGCACTGACTGCAGCATCTGGCCCTGTTCCGTTGGCTGAACTTGAACAAGTCGCTTCATGACTCGGCATCTGGCTTTCCTTCCATGTCCCATGGGGTGTCAGCAGCACACGGGTTACGAGAATGCAGTGCCCCACCGAGGATGCTCAGGGCCATGCTGTACACATGCTGAGTGCTCAGTGAGCGCGGGTTGCATTACTCATTTCAGCTGGACTTCATTTTATACGCTTGATCTTAGCCAAAAGGCCGAGAAGTGATAGACTCCCTTTGGGCCCTCGAGTTTGAAATTGGACCCTTAAGTTTTGCTTCGTTGGGGTCACCAAGAGCTGGTGGTCCAAGAGGGAGAAGCTGGCCCAGGTCTCAGGCAGTGGAGTAACCCTGGGTGGGAAGGCTGGCCCAGGACCCTGGGTTCTGCCATCTGGAGGTGCTCCTCTAGCTGCTTTCCCACACTGTTCTCAGCAACATGGCATTTGTGGAGTTAGGATAGGGGGGTTCTTCCTCGGGCAGGATCTGTAGCTGGGCATTGCCATCTGCCAGGGTGGCATCCCACCCACGTACCCGTGCCAGCCGCAGGCTGCGTGTCAGATGCTGGCTGCTGCACATTGACCTGCCTCCTCTTCTCTTCTGGGTTTCTGGCAGCCTTGCACTCCCGGCAGAGCTGTGTCCTGCATGAGGTAGTGGGTCCATGCATGTGCCGACCTCCACACTGCCCTTTGGGAACGTGGGAGTGGACAGAGCTGGCGGTAGGGGGAGAGGAGAAGGGCGTGGCTCATCTTCCTGTGGAGTGAGGCACCTCGTTCCTCCCTGGGATGGTACCAGGCTAGTGGGACCCAGAACAGCTGTCCTGCAATCAGCCTAAGCTGAGAAGAGGTGCAGACAAGTAGGTGTCTGCCTCTAGGTCCTCTCCAGTATTCTATGTTTCCAGAAAAATCCAAAACACATGGTTTTGGAATCTGCCATTGACCTCTCCTGTCTGCCCATCCCCCTGCCCCCCCCCCACACACACACGCAAGCACGCATGCACGTGTGCCAGCACACCCTCATTCCCTCTCCCCACCACCCACTGCAGCATGAGGCCCAGGTGGACTTGGCCCAGTTCTGCCTGAATTGAGGATGACTCACTGCACAGTCACAGCCCTCATTTCAATACAAAAAGGAAGAGAAGAACTTTGCTGATTGGTGCTTTCTTTAGGGCTGCACTGGAAGCAGCTGAGTTTTCAATCGTTTAAATTGAGTTGTTTAATCCCATCCAGCTCTCTGTGCTTGTGATTGGTTTTGTGTGCGTGTGCATTTAAAGGGAGCGGGAGGAGATACAGTCCATTAAACAGCTCTGTTCAGGTCGCGGCTGTGGAAACTCCATTTGCTGAAGCGCCAAATGTTTTCAGCGCTTTGGGGCACATCTTGTGCGTCTCCAGTGGGGAGAGGATTGCAGCTGCTCCTGGGGACAGTTGTAGGGGGTGGGGGCTGGGGGAGTGCTGCTGTAATAGTGAAGAGTCCCTGCTTTCCCATCTCTCTAGGGGAGGGATTTGGAGACCCTGATAATCAGTGGTGAGTCCTGCTTCTACCACATCATGTTTCTTCACCAGAATCACATGCCTAAGTGTCCCCTGCCCAATCCCTTTGGTGACCTTGAGGGCGTACTATGCACTTGGCAATGAACATACAGCTGTTAATAAGACAAAGTCCCTCTTTTCCTGGAGCTTTCTTTCTAAGATATATAGAAAATCCTCTCTGTTGGGTTTTCCCAGTATTCCCAAACACAGTCCTGCTATCAAGTTGGAGCTCCCTGGGGTTCAAGCCCCTGAAGCCCATTCAGTCAAACTAAACCACAGCCAGACTGAGGGGAGAGGCCCCTTCCTAGTGACAGCTTCATGGAGCCTCCTTTGCTAAGGATACAACAGCTCTTCTGAAGATCCTTGGGACGCTCAAGATGTACATTATCCCATGTCTTAGATAATTGTTAATAGCGGCTTACTTCTGTGAAGTCATTACTGTTCCAGAAACTGTACTAGACCCTTCACTTACAGTATCTAGAAAACCCTCAGCAATTCTGTGGGGAAGTACTACTACTATTTTTACTTTACAGTTCAGAAAACTGAGGCCTAAGGATGTTAAGTTACTAGCTTGCATACAGCTAGGAACTGGTGGGGCAAACTCAAAACCAGCTCTGTTAGACGCCAGTTCTTTTCAGCATGTAACCACCATGCCTGTGTTTCACCGTGTGTGGTTCTGGCTGCCCCATCAGAACCAGCTGGGCCGTTAGCTCCTGTCTAATTGTATCAGCATCTCCATTCCTGGCCTTTTGTTCCACAAGTTCTTGAGAAGAGTTCTATTTGGGGTGAAAGGGGTGTGTATTCTGACAAAGCTCTTCCTTCAGCCCCCAGGCCCTTTGTCCACTTTCTCTATTGATTTCTAGGAGCTCTTTGTATATTGGGGACATTTGATTCATTATCTTATTGCCAGTATGATTGTGATTAACCACATGCTCCTCTCCCTTGGTGAGGTCACTGGCCTCCAGACAGAGTGTATTCAGGTGTTAATGATGCATGGGCTGGGAGGGCAGAGCTTCGGAGACCTAACTCTGCCCCTCCACCATGTTCTGCAGTCCACGTGGCCTCCCAGGACACCGTGTATGCCATTGTTCCTCTGTCCCACCATGGTGACAGCCCAGTAGTCCACACCCTCTGTCATCCTCAGTTGTCTCTGCTTTTCCGTTATTGAGGATAAGTGGCTGTGTGCTCAGTACCACCTGCTCCTGGCAGACTTTATCTGAGAATCCCTTTTGTCAGAAAGAATTTGCAGGTGTCAGATTGATATTCTTGGCACCAGAGTAGAAATCCTCCCATTAGTTAGAGATCTAATTATGTGTTTTAATGTGGAAATGCACCCCTGATTCAACAGCCTGGAATGCAGGGCACATGCTCAGCACTTTCTGTTGGACCCTCTTGGGATGTTGGGACCACTTCCTCCCCTGCCCGGAGGATGCCAGTTGTTGGCTGCTTCCTGAGCCTGCAGCTGCCTGAGTGACCTCTGCCATGTTCCCAATGGTGCGGCTGGCCCAGGAAGGGCCTCGGACCCATTCCTCACCCCCTCCCCCGTCCCAAGCACAACTGTCACCCACCCTGCATTTTCAATCTTCAGGGCATAATGATGGGTATTTGTCATTCATTATGCATTTTTCCAAACCTGTAGAATGTACACCTCCAGGAGCAATTCCTAACCTAAACCATGGACTTTGGGTGATAGTGATGCATCGGTGTAGTTTCATCACTTGTAACCCATCAACCACTCTGGTGAGGATATTAATAATGAGGGAGGCTGTGGGGGGTGGGGGGGGCAGAGGTATGTGGGAAATCTCTCCTGCTCAGTATTCCTGTGCACCTAAGACTGCTCCAAAAAATAAAGACTATTCAAAAATGTAGAACTTAAAAAAAGTAAATAACTCAGTCTTAAAAGAGACTTAGAAGGACATCTGGTTCCCCTCTGACTGAACATAGTGTCCCAATAGGTTGGCCTCAGACCTGAGCTTGAATCCCAGCTCTCACCCCTCCTCCCCATGGACCTTGGGCAGGGGTCTATCCTCCCTGACCTATGAAATGGAGCTAATGATATCTACACTTGCCTCAGAGACTATTGTTCAAAGGGACAGTATAAAGCTCCTGCCCAGATCATATCTCATGGAAGCAGCCTGTCCGATGTTAAAATGTCTTTAGGGGAAAGTTGACCTTTCCACCTTGTTAAACTCTCCCACCCAGGAGCAGGGCTCATCCCACTTACGTAAGTCATCTGGTAAAGCTTTAGGGTCTTTTTTTTAGAAGTTAGTTCATTATAAAGTTTACTTGCAGTATTTTGTATTTTTGTTATGATTTTGAGTGGCATCCCTTTCTGGTCATTTTTCTCCCCGGTTGACAGTGCAGCCTGGTGGTAAAGAGTGTGGACTTTGGGATCAGGCAGTTCCACAGTCCAGTCCTGGTTCTGCCACTTAATAGTGGGTTGGCATTGAGCAAGTGACCTAGCCTCTCTGATTCTAGATTTCTTACCAAGAACCAAGAATCACAGTGGAACTGCTCTCCTGAAGCTCCGACTTCTCGTGAAGATCCGACGAGATCATGACTATACAATGCTCAGCACAAGACCCAATGCATGTAAACAAGTGATAAATGTTGGCTCCTCTGTTGCTACAGTAATTTCTTTGAAATGGCCCAATGGCAGAGGCACTGTGAAGTCAGGAAGATGGGCTCTGTGTTGTCCCAGATCCTTCCGGCCTCAGATTCAGCAACCAGGGCTGGAACGGAAGCTGGTCTCCGTTGTCCCTGCCTGTCTAGGACTGTGCAGATGGCAGGGTGGGCGGGTGTTCAAGGGCTCATCGACCATCTCCAGGTCTTTAGAAAACCAAGGAGAAGACAGTGGGCAGCTGGACTGGTGCCCCTCTCTACCTTTTCCCTGTCCCAACCTCCTCCCCAGCCCCTCAGCACCCCTGAGCTGGAGCTGTCCAGGCAGGGGCAAGGCCCCATGGGCAGCGGGTTCATTTTGCAGCGTTGCAGGTGGACAGGTTGCCAGCTGGCTGCCCCGGTCCAGGGAAAGGAGAAAGGACATCACTGGCAGAGGACCTTCAGCAGGGCCTCTTGCTGCCAAGGACTCTAGCTCAGAAGCAAAAGCTTCAGGTTCCATTGCAATCCCGAAGGACCCACCTGCTGGGCTCCAGGCAGCCTCCCCCGTCTCCACTTAACATTGACATTTAGAGCAGAGGTTCTCAGTCTAAGAGAAGCCACCCGCCCCCTCCTCTCCTCTACTTTTAAAGTAACCACAAAGAGAAATTGCTGATAGTAGTTTACAGCTTAGGTGACTATAGAAGGGAGAACCACCCTAAAAAACGGAGAACCACCTTTCTAGAAAATTCGGAAGGTAGGACTGTGAGGGCAATGTTCGTGGCAGCACTAGAGTGTCCAGCCCAGAGCCATTTACCTGCATAGAGAGTGTGGCCCAGCCATCCCATCACACCCATGTGACATGGAGCTGTGACTCTGGAGGCTGGAATAGTGCGAGGTAGGTCTCAGGAGTGATTTGGGGGCACCTAACAAAAGTACTTACAGTACACCATAGGAGGAGGGACGTCTCCCAAGCCTGGCACCTTCCCTGTCCTCAGCCCCATGGTACCTCTCAGAAGAGCCCAGACCCATGGGGCAGGAGCCCAAAAGCTGCTCCAGCCTTTGCTGCATCCTGAGACAAGAGGGTCCATCAGCTCTTCTCTTTGCTGCAAACCTTGCCCATTAACTCACTGTCTTAGGGCACTGGACCCCCTCAACAGCAGGGGCTTCACAGAGGAACAGACATGGCTGTATTTTGAGAAGTGGTTGACTTTGGAGGAGAGTGGAGAGGATGTCATTTTTGTTCATGGTCCAGGTCCCAGGAGAAACGGAGCTAAAGAGCTTAAGAGGTTCTCAAACCACCCCTCAAAGGAAAGAGCTCACTGGGGCCAAGCTGATACCCAAAAGAGAAATAGGTTAAGACTCGTGCAGGAGACATGCAGGAAAGGTCTGGGGTTGTGCTGTGACAACACTGTTGGTGAGCACTGCCACTCCTGACTGGCAGCTGAGCCCAGTGCCCTGGGGCAGATGGGGGTGAGACTACCTTGAGCTTCCTCTGTCTCAGGAGCAGTAGCTCTGTTGTCCTGGCATGTTTCTTCTCCATCCTTTATCCCACCCAGTCCTTCCTTGTAAGTGCATTTCCCTTCCCATGGAACCCTTGTCACTTTGGTCAGCTGGGCCCAAGGGCTCATCTCTGTGCTCTAAGGGATTCGGTTAGTGACAGCAGGGACTTCGTCATGGGATCCCACCTGGGGGACACTCCAAACCTGAGAGCTGTGCTGTGAGCAGTGGTGGGGAAGGCTGAGTCCCCATGGGTTCCTCTTCTGATTTGAGTTCCCAAGTGACTGGGGTTACGCTCTTCTGTCCCTGGAAGGAGGGCCTGCTATTGGAAATTGGCTGTCCCTTGGTGTCTGCGCCAGAAATGGGGACTTCCACTTGGTTAGAGGCCCCTTTGTGGGAGGGCAGCTTAGAGAGGCGATGACAGCCCACTGCTGGCTTCCTTCCTTCACTGTGACAGGTGCTTTGTGCTGGACCCCACGTGTCTGTGTGAGGAGCTTGGGAGGAAGAGAGTGCAGAAACCATAGTTTATGGAGCAGTTCAGAGTGTATTGCATCTGTTGTCTTAATGAGTCCACTGGCAGTCGTGGAATGGTTTTTAATTTTCCCCAGTTTAACATAAAAGGAAATTGAGGAGTGAGGAGATATCTTGCCAGCATCATACTGCCAGGAGCCAGAATTAGCAGTCAGGTCTGTCTGATTCCAGGACATCTAAAACTGCACACAAGGTCTGACCTTGCTGTAGAGTGGGGCAAGTGTCTAGTGAGTTGGGGGCACTGCTTTATGCCAGCCAGACCCTCTCATTGGTGTTTTGTCCTTGACTCGCCTGAGGTTCTGGATGCACCTTCTCTGGGCAATAGACTCTGATCTGCTCCAGCTGCTCACTGACCCCAGACCCCATCCAGGAGTGGGGCCAGTGGCTGGGACGGCTGAGGGCAGTGTGGGAAGCGGCCCAGGTGAGGAACAGGAGGGCAGGCCTCTGGTTCACACTGCCCTGCTCTGTGGGGCCAGCAAGTCCACAGCAGTCCTCACCTCAGTTTTCTGTCCTAAAATCTGATTGGACTAGATCATGTTAGCCCTGTCCAGCTCCGACTTTGTGTGGTCCTGCCTCCTGTCCCCAGAATACTAATGCTGCCTGCTCAAAAGTAAACAGTCTTTCAGAAGAATGGGACTTGTTTTTTCTTCTCATATCCTTGCCTCAGTTTTTATTTCACTCCAATTTTTATTCTATCCACTCTCCAAAACAAACCAAAACAACCCTTCAATTCTGAAGATTGCTTTACAGTCAGATGGCACGATTGGATCAGATACCAGACCAGAGAGCCGAGGGCTAGATTTTAGGGCCCAGAACTTGGTCCCTCTTGCTAAGGGCCCACCCCAGGTGGGGAAACGAGCAGGGCCCCAGCATGGGGACATCCCGAACCAGAGAGGCAAGGACCCTTTACTGATGCAGTCATGGGACACTTGTCCACTCAGTTCTCCCCATAGCTGACCTGCAGCAAGGTAAAGAGGTGGTCACAGTCCCCAGGGACAACCAGCCCCAGGAGGCACTGGCAGTCACCACTAGGGGTCCTGGGAGGACTTTGGTCTTCTGCAAAGAGCCCTTGGGGGAAGCTGGGATGGCTCAGTGGGTTAAGCGCTTGCTTTGCAGCCCCAGAGACCAGGGATCAAATCCCAGCTCTGGCCCAGATGGACTCACATGCTGAATGGGGTTGTGCCCCCAGTTCAGTTCTTGCCGGGGCCTATGCGGGAGGCTCCCGGCCCAGTTCCTGCCCTGTGCAGTCCCGTGCCCACCTGTGGCGTGAAACTATATGAAAAGCTAATGCAGTCAACTATGGAGACTGCTCTGGGCCCTCCCCCTTCTCTCTGTCTCTCCCTGTCTGTCTCTCTGTCAAAAACCAATAAAAATAAATCTCTAAAAAAAAAATAGCCCTTGGCAGGGAAGAGAGGGGACCAGGGGTTAACAGTCCCAGAATCATGCCTGGTGAGAGGTCCTCTGCTCACTCTGAGGTGGGTACCCCACCTCAGCCACCCTCGAGTAACAGGGACACCCATAATAATCAAAGTTGCCTGGTAACATCCGTTCAGGGGAAGGCAGGTTTGTGAGCCGCGAGTGTTTTCATATTTGTGTCTGTCTGAGTTTCTTCCACTATTAACAGGTAAGAACCCATAGCCAGCACAGTAACCGGTGTAAGTGGGTTGAGCTGGGTGTGCGTGCTGCCTGGCCCACCCGGGCTCCTGATGAAGGCGGAGGTGGGACTGAGAAGGGTGGGCAAAGGGGTGGCTGGCTTTCTCCAAGTAGGGCCCATCTACACAGGAGTCCACAGGGGAGTGGACGAAGCCCTACAACAGAGCCATTCAAACCAGGGCTGCCGTCAGGATCCTCTGGAGCTTTTGAAAGTCTGGCTGTTTGGGCCTCAGCTCGGACTTCCTGACTTCTTCCCTCAGGTGGGGCCTCGTTGCCTGGGCGCTGGTATTTTCCATAAGCTCCCAGGTAATTTTCATGCACATCTCTGGTTGAGAACTGCGGGTATGGACCAGCATAACATCCTATTGGGAGACCTAGTTCTCGGCCTTGATGTTGTCTTTCCATAGGCCTCAGGGTAGTGGCCAGGCCAGGGACCCCTGTTTTCACACAACACCCTACTGAGTGCTCAAGCCATCTTCAGAAGTCAGAATTTCTCCCCCAATGTGTGTCAATTTTCCTCCTCTGGAGATGACCATAGCTAGAATCAGCTGAATTTTCTTGACAACTTCCTGTTGGCAACTCACAGTGCCCAGGGTCAGGGTGGGTGGTTTTGGTGAGCTGAGAACGACCCATCTCCCCACTGCTGGCAGGAGGAGCTACTGCCTAACACTTGTTTCTCTCTCTCTCTCTCTCTCTCTCTCTCTCTCTCTCACGCACACACACACTCTAGCCAGGTCCCCGTCTGTGTCATTAGCCCCCTATGCACTCTCATACCCTGTCACACTATAAGGACAGAGGCTTTGTCTTGCACATAGCAGGTGCTCAAAACATTTTTACGAGAAAGTGAGCAAATTGGGCAGGAGGGCAGATGAGCTGGTCCCACTTGGGCTTGCCCCACCCTCCCAGGCCCTCCCCTTGGCAGCCAGGAAGCTGGACCTGGAGAAGAGCCTGCTGCCTCCTTGGCCAGGGCTATGTAGCTTGCAAGTACACTGGGCTTAAGCGGAGACCTGGAGGCAGGAGACCAGGCACTGTGCTGCTCTCCTGGTTGCCATGGACCCGTGCCCTGGAGACAGCTGGCCCCTCAGCTCATCGCCTGGTAACCAGGCTATACCGGTGTGTACTCTGCTCCCCTGCTGCCCTCAGCGCAGCAGGCCCTTCCCCAGTCCCTGCCTAGCCCATGGGGAGAATTTATAATGCGGAGAGTGTAACCTCCTGGTCAGGGGCCTGGCATGATGCAAATGAGCAATGGTTGGCATCAGCAGGAAGGAGACCCTGGGGGGTGGGAGGGAAGGGGAGCTGGGGGTTCAGTCTCCAAGTTGTCTTGCCCCACGCTGGCCTTTCTCTTTTCTACCCTCAGAGAGATGGAGGCTGGAATGTTTTAAGCTGCCAGAACCCACACTGTGTTATTACTGTTAGTGGGCCTTAACAGTAAGAATGAGGTAGGGGCCTTTTGCATATTTTTGCATATATGACACCGAACTTGGCACATAGGGAAGGACTTTAAAGTTTTATTAAAAATAAAGAAGAAATCAAAGAGAGTCCTGATCCCTAAGGACATGCCTTGCAAGTCAGGCAATACAAAGATATCTTTTCTGTGTTTTTAAGGTTGGTTGGTTGGTTGGTTGGTTGGTTGGTTGGTTGGTTGGTTGGTTGGTTGGTTGGTTGGTTGGTTGGCTTTGCTTTACTAAAACATGAAAGGTTTTTAATCAAGGTGGTTTCTCAATGGAAAATAAAGTAGGTCTAAGCTAAGCCAGGCTTCTCTGCCATCCCTAATTTTAAATGTCCTTTTTGGCAGTGCTTTCCTTGCTGCTTGCAGAAGGCAGGGCTGTGGGAGCCGCTCTCCAGCAGATGCTGGTCTTGGCCTGCTCTGACCTTGCTGTAGCCAGAAGCTTTTCTGAGAATGTCACCCCATTTTGTCTATGACCAAGTGGGGTCCTCCAGCCCTGGGGCCTTCTTACAGCACTTCGTAGGGTGACTGCTCTGGGGCCTTCCTTCAGCTCCCAGAGTTCCTAGGGCCTGTTCTCTAGCCAGTTCCACCAGCCACAGAAGCCATTCTATATGTGGTTGGGTACCAAGAGGTCTGACCCATTGGCTGCAGCCCTTGTGAAGGAAGCAGAAGGCCTCACAACTTCCATGGAAGCCTGGCTTCGGTGCCTCTTCACTTACTCTCAGTTCTACTTCGCACGAGTTAGGAGCAGCCTGACCTGACCCAGATCTCAAGTACGGCTCCATGGTCCCACTGCTCTGGGAAGAGACATCAGATAGCCCTTGGCAACAGCCCGCATGGGCCAGACCGCAGCCTCCAGGACCTTTAGCCTGGATGCACCTCTCCTGCCAGCACCTAGTGCAGGGGTGGCGAACATTTTGGTGATTGAGTGCCAAAGTTTATGAAATAAAAGTATACTCGCTCAACTCGCGTGCCAACCCATCGAGTGAGAGAGAGGTATTGATTATTTTTATGTCTATAAGAGGCATAGGATGTTTTTATAACAAAAAACAATAATTCCACGTGCCGAAATAATTGCTCCGCGTGCCACTTTGGGCACGCATGCCATAGGTTCGCCACCCCCACTCTAGTGTGTCCCTTGGAAACACACAATTTCCTCCTGGCCAGGACTGGGGAGGGCCCAGCTTGGGGGTTTCCTTTGCTCCTCTCAGGGCTGGAAGGGTAAGCCAGTGGACAGTTGACCAGCAGCCTAGCCAGACTTTGGACAAAAGTTTCGGAGAGATAAGTAGGTAGAATGAAGTGAGAGGCCGCTCCATCCCCTAGGCAGAAGCTGTTTCCTGTCTGGCGCAGCAAGTCAGCAAGTATTATCCCACATCTGCCCATGCCTTGCTCTGGGACTTCATGGGCAGGAGCCCTGGTGGGAGGCAAGGACAGGCCTGCCAGCCTAGGGACTTGGCCTTGCACGGCTCTGGGTCTCCAGCTCTTCTCAGGTAGCACCTTGAGCACAGAGAAAAGGGAGCTCCTTCCATAAGGGGTTTTCCAGGGCTGATCTGTGGACCAAATGTTGGGACGGGGAGTGCCTGGATGGACTGTTAAAAGAAAGAAGGGAAACAGCCACTATCCTGGCAAGACTGTCCCTGGCTTGCTGGAATGCAGTGGGGGGACAGCCCCATTCAGATGACTTCTCCACTGAAAGAGGCCCTTTACTGCTGTCAGGTCACTGCCTAGAAGGAAGGGCTTTTTCCGAAATCCCCTGGCTCCCTTGTTTTTGCTCCCCAAGCCATAGAGGATGTGAAGGCCCCTCCTCATCACCTCTGCGCCTTCCCCCTCAGAGTTGCTTTGTCACATGTTTTCCACACCCAGTTACCACTGACCCTTTCACTCCAAGATGGCCAGCTCACTTCACTCCAGGATCAGGGACCAGCTGATGTGCCTCCCCACCCCCAGCTTGTTGCCATGGTAACAGCAGGCACTCCTGCTCCTGCAGAATATTGCTTTCTTGTAACCTTCCTCCCTCCCTCTCTTTCCCTCCTCCTTTCTCTCTCACAAAAAGAAAGCACAAGTGTTTTATATTCATTTTACAAAAAGCTGTGTAGTGCATACTAATTGGCGTGGCTTCTTCCTGCTTTGAGCCTTTCCCATTCTCAGAGCCAGGATGACAGGCCAGCCTGCCCTTTGGAAGGAGGACCAGTGCTGTTTCTGGAGGCCAAGCAGAGCATTCACAGTCGGGGCCTTTCATCCAGGCCCTGAGCAGGTGCCCCGTAAGCGAGGCTGCTGAGGTCACTGTGTCCTTGTCTCAGAGCTTCCTGTCCACAAGCCAAGGTCTGTGGGTCTTCCAGAGGGTAGAACACTAAAACCTTGGCCTGGCACAGAGACTCAGATGTGGGTCCAGCTGGAGGGCGGCCCCACTGTTGCCCTGTCCCAGGCTCCTGTTGACATTGCCTCCTGGGGCCTTCCCTCCCAAGGGGGCTCCTGGCTCTCCAGACAGAGGCAGAGTCCTGGCCAGAGCCTGAGTCAGGAGTGTTACTCTGAAGCCTCAGGTTCAGCCCCTGGGCTGAGTGGGTTTGCAGGTCAACTGGACTTGATGGTCACAGGAGCCTGGATGTCAGAGCCACCTTGGAGCCCCCAAGTAGCACTGCACCAGCTCCTCTGCCGTTTAGACCATATCTTACCTGGAGGAGGCTAAAGGAGATTGTGGTGCTATTCTCCAAATCCCACTTTAAGGGACTGGAAGGCACTCTGTGTGCGTGTGTGTGTGTGTGTGCGCGCGTATATGTGCACACACAAGTACAGGTGGTGTTGCCTTAGGTAGGGCTGACTGTCTTTGGGCTTATTGCCAGCTTCTGGGAACCAGAAACAAATCTTTTAATAGATAAGCACAAGAGGTGTGGCTGGGTTTACTGCAGGAACCTGTAGACATTTCCAGCTTTAATTGTGCAAAAGAAGTATAATTTGCATTCATTTGCCATTTGGTGTTAAACTTCCTAAAATAAGAATTCAAAAGGTAAAATACTCAGCTTTGCTGGATGTGCTCTCCAGTGGGGCAGGAATAGGTGGTACAGAGGTCAGAGAAATGACTGCTGCAGCCCTCCACGTGTGCACCCTCCCTGTCCCTGCACAGCCCCTAAGCCAGGGCCACATTTTGCTGTGCTACCAAAAGTCTTGTAACAGAAGTGGCACATAAAGGATCACCTGTGATCTTCACAACAGCCTTCGACATCTGAGGAAACTGGGATCTAGGTACTTCCGAAGCCCCCCTCCCTCAGGCTTAGTTGCTGGCTGTCATTGCACTTCCTGCAAGTCTGTGACCTCCTCAGATTCCTGTCCTGTTCAGCCGGGATCTCCTCCAACCAGCACAGGCCCCTGCCCATGGCCGGTGCTCAGGAGATGCTTCAGGAGAGGAGTTGTATGGGCCAAGTTCACTGGTGCTCCAGTTTGGGGACCGGAGCTGGCTTTGAAGTGGCCTCCTATTACCTTGAGCAGGTGACTGTGTGTAAGGTGAGACTGACAACAAGGGAGGGCATGAATTCTGTCTGGCTGGGAGTAAGGACAGCAGCTTCCTTCTCGGGCCTCCCCCTTCGCTTGCAGCCTGGCCCTGGGGCCACTCAGAGGCTGGGGACATTTTGCAGGGGCCATGCCTCTCAAGTGCTGCTGCTGCTGCTTCGGCATCTTTTCTAACAGGGACATCTGGCATGGTAAGTGGGTCAGTGTAGCTCTCGTGGGGTTGGGATCTAGCTGAGTGTGGCCTGGCCCCAGCTCCCTCATACTTTTCTCACTTGCTACATTTGATCACCAGGATCTGCTGCCTGGAGGACGCGTGCCTTTGTGCACCTGTGCAGAGGAGAAACCCACAGTTCAGAGGACGGGGCCACACGAGGGGTGCAGTGGGGCTGGCAGGTGCCAAGAAGTGTAAAGACACAGGTTGCCTCCTCAAGCCCCTCAGCTCTCCTGTGAGTCCCACCCAGGTGTGAGATTGTGGGAAGCCCCTCCCCTCAGGTCATGGGCAGATTGCTCTGTGAGTACCACCGGATTAGAAATTAGGGTGTCCACTTGGGATTTTACCTTAACTTTTTTTTTTAGATCCAGTTCACATACCATTCACTCTTTTAAAGTTCACAACTCAGTGGGTTTTAGTATTTTCATGTGGTTGTACAACCATCACTACTATCTAATTCCAGAACATGTTCATCACCCCAAAAAGAAATCCCACCCATTAGCAGTCACTCTCTCTGTCTCCCCCAGCCTCCGGCAACCACTAATTTCTGTTTCTATGGATTTAGCTGTTCCAGCATTTCACATAAATGGAATTGTCACACAATATGTGACTTGTGCATCTGGCTTCTTTCACTCAGCAGAAGTTTTCGCGGTGCATCCATGTTGTAGCATATATGAGAACTTCATACCTTAATATCGCCACATAACACCCCATGGCATGGATGTGCCACATTTCTGTTCTCCATTTATCAGCAGATAGATGTTTGGCTTGTTTCCACTTTCTGGCTATGGTGAACAATGCCTCTGAGTGTTCCTGTGAAGTTTTTGTGCAGACGTACGAAGGCTATCCGGAAGAAATCCAGCCTTTGTCACTGTAATGAGAACGGTTACACGATGGCTAGGTACTTTCCGGACAGCCCTCGTATTTTCAGCCCTGATGAGGAAATACTAGGAGTGGGAGTAAACCTGTGGAACCCCTATGTTTAACTTTTTGAGGTACAGTTGGCTTGCTTCTTGCCTAACTTTAATTTTGGACGAGTTGCTCCCCAATCCAGAGTCCCTGGTGTCCCTTCGTGTCCCTGACCTTTAGACAACAGAGACTTACTTGGAGAATCGAGGGTCCGGAGCACATGGCCTAGGCACCTCCTGCGAGGCAGGGCTCGGGCTGCTCTTTGCACAGCACCACACTGCCACTGCTTTGCTGTCTGTTCTCCCACCCCAGCCTTTCCGCTCTCTTCTTCCTGCCATTGCAGATGCAAAGAATCTTCTGGGGGCCTCCCTGCTTCTGGGCCTGGTCCTACCCAGGTCCCTGGCTCTCAGCATGGGCACCAGGACAGCCCTTGCTCCTACCATCTGTCTGGGCTGCTTAGCAGCCACATTTTTCAGCCAACATGGATCCATACAGTTAGAATGTTCCAGAATTGCATATACCAATGCACAGAAGAGCAAGCGAGTATGGTCTGCCTCTAGCCCAAGGGCTGAGGTGGGTCTCACTCACCAGCAGCTGGTGGCACAGCACACAGGAGAGACGAGAGAAGCAGGTAGACAGCTGGGAGGTGGCATCTGTGTGAGTGCCGAGTCTAACCTGGGGGAGGCAGGAGTGTGGCAGAGTGGGGAGCAAAGCAGTAGTTTCAGGGAGAAGACCACAGGGTCGGAAAGGACCAGCAAGCAAGGGGCTCAGGTGCATGTGACGGGCGGGCAGCAGGGTGACCGGAGGAAAGGTGACAACTGGGACGGGGTCGATGAGGCACTAACACATCAGTTGCCTTGAGACAGGAACCACTTTCTAGCTTTGAGGAGTAGTTTGTAGCTTCTTTCTTTTAAGGTGAAATTATTTCTTTTAAAATAACATAATTAAGTGGTTTTAGTATATTGATCAGGTTATGTAACCATCACCACTGTCTCACTCCAGAACATTTTCATTATCCCACAAGGAGCCCTGGAGTAGCCGTACCTTAACTACAGCCACCATATTCCACCAGCTGGCCTGCCGTGCACCTGGGGCCACCTGGAGCTCTGCCTCACTTCCACTGGCCCAGGGCTCTCTGCATTGTGAGGGCAGCCTTGACTTGAGCGCACACTCTGGACTATTCTCCACACTGCATCCTGTGTCTTCCTTGGAAGGGCTTGGCAGGCAGGGGCAGGCTCAGGGCCCTTGCCCCACTCACATCTGTGTGTGAACATGGAGGCAGCCGAGATGTGAACAGCAAGTGGAAGTTAGGAAGTCCTCTGTCCTGGAGCCGAGTTACACCCTGAATGTGGAGGGTCCTTTGGGGTCTGCTGTGGCCTGGTGTCACCTCTGCGGAAGGATCTGTCCTGTGACCTGGTGGTGGGTTGGGCCATGGCTGCCACACCTGGAAGGGTGGCCTGGAGGGTACTGCTGGGTCATTGTCTGGGCCTGAGTGGCACAGGAGCCCTGAGAAGCAGACTGCCCTCATGCCCCAGTCTTGCCTCTCTTGGGGACCAAGAGGAGTCATAGGAAGACCTTGACTTCCAGGCCCCAGATCCCAGCTTCCTTCCTTCAGGTGCTCCTGTCCACTGCCTGTCTTTGTTCTCTTCGATCCGACCTGCTGTAGAACTTTCTGTGACAGCTGTAGTCTAGCCCATGTCCCTCAGCAAGCCCCTCCCCACCTCCCAGATAGGACTCTTTCTCCAACCACAGCTATCTGTGGAGGTTCTTGTCTCTCAATCCCTGCTTTTCTCCCCCAGGTTATCCTGAAGGACCTGGAGGTGTTGGCAGAAATTGCTTCTTCCCCCGCAGGACAGACGGATGACCCAGGTTCCCTGGATGGCCCTGACCTGCGGGTCAGCCACTCAGAGCTTCAGGTGCCCACCCCTGGCAGAGCCAGCCTGCTGACTGCTCCCGGTAAGTATCCCCCTGATGCCTCCGCCTCAGAGACCCTGGGACCACTCATGCTTGGTCTCATTCTGGACTGGGCCGTCCTTGGGGCTGTCACTCTCAAACCCTGGCGTTCCACCAGAGTGTGACTGGTCCATGATCTGCTGCTCTCTAAGAGACAAGAGGACCTCACCGTCCTGCTGCCTCTTAGCTCCCCCCTTGTAACAGACCTCTCTCTCTGTCCTCATATTCCTGCACCTTTCATCTGTTTGAGCCATTGGCTAAATATAAAACCATCTGAATCAGCTGATCATCTCTTTCTCTGGGGCTGCATCCCCCCAGTCAGGAACCAAGGGGCTTTGGAGTTGAGTCTCACAGGTGGAAGACTAGGCAGCCATTTCCTTCCTCACTGAGAAGCTATAAATAGCTTTCAACATGGCTGGCAGCCCAGGCAAGAGACAGCATAATTCAAACAGGATGTTTCTGGGCAGTCCTTGGCCATGAAGGTGGCCGTGACGTTCCTGGTGGTTACCCTTCTAGACATCGGCTGGCCCTTCTACCAAGCCATTGTAACTCCCAGCACCTCCCTCCCAGGCAGATGGCAGTCCCCTCCAGTGACACCATCCTGGAAAATGCCCAGGGATGCAAGTCATAGGAAAGGACCCAGCGAATCTTGGGTGTTTGCCTGGAGTATCTACCTCTTTGTCCCCTGAGCAGCTCTTGACATCCAGGCACCAGGCCCTGAATAGCTTCCCCCACTGATGCCAAACGTCCAATAGCTGTGGAGCCTTTCAGCAGGCCTCCCTCTTATGCCCCGCCCACCCCAGGCAGGTCTCAGCACCTGGGACCACCTGCTCGGTGGAACCACCGGAACCCTGCAGGCCTGACTGCACCCCAAGGCTGTGAGGTCATCACGGAGGGCCCGTGATAGTTGAAGTCAAGCCCCATCCGGCCCTCGCAGCAAGCAGGTGTCATGTAGGACCCCAGGCTTTAGTTCACCACCACTGCACACGCCCTGCCTGCAGCGGTCCCAGGCTCCCAGCTGCTTCCAGCTGAAGCAAGAATGGGATAGGGGCACTGACCACAGACCAGCTTCCTTCTCCTATTTCCCCAGGATGCAGTGGTTTCCTTGCCAACAAGCCCAGTTTCCTCTGGGCAACCAGAGGCCACAGTCAGGGAGGGTCCCATATCCTGACCCTTGTCCCTGCTGAGGTTCCAACCCTCTTTCCCACAGCCCAGGATTTCCTTCTTCATCCTGGGTCCCCAAGTCAGCCCTTGAGGGGTCAACCTGAAGTCCTCAGGATGGATGGCAGGAATGCCACAGGTTGAGTGTGGGGGCCAAGCCTCACTGTGGGGGCAGGACCCTGCGTGGAAAGGGTGAGGAACAGAAGACTCTTTCTTGGAGAGGCAGGGCAGGAACTGGGTAGCAGTGAGCTGGCTGGACATGAGGCAGCAGCCAAGCCGAGGTGCCTGTAGGATACAGTCAGGCCCTCAGATCCTCTTGTGGGAGCTTCTCCCAGTGAGAGGAGCAAAAAGCCAAGCAGCACAGCCCCAGGCTGGGAAAGGACACCTTGAACTCCCAGGACTCTGTGATCTGTCCTTCCATCTACAAGATGGCTTTTCTCGGGGAAAGCCGGGACGGCTCAGCGGGTTGAGCGCTCGCTTTGAGGCCATGAGGACCGAGGATCGAGTCCCGGCTCCGGCCCAGGCAGGACCCACGTGCTGAACTGCGGAGTTCCCACAGTTTGGTTCTCTAGCTGTCTCTGTCTCTGTCTCTCTCTCTATCTGTCAAGAAGTAAAATGGAAATAACTATGCACTGAAGACAAAGGGATGGTTTCTCTCTATAAATGTGAAAAGATAAAAAAAAAAAAAAGATGGCTTTTCTCTTCCTCCTGGACACAGAGAAATGGATGACTGAAAGGCTTACTTGCTAGTGGAGGGATGGGCCAGAAAAATGGCTGTGGGCAGCTCAGGTCTCCTGGAGAGGGCCTGGCCCAAGGCGTCCCAGGAGGGACCCTGCAGCAGCAAACCATTTCAGCTGCCTGGGAGGGAGGCCTACAGGATACCTGGATGGCAGAGCACTCTAAGCCCCAGCACCTGGCCCCACCCAGATGGGCAAGCCACTGAGGAGGCTGAGGCAGTGACACTTGCCCCAGCTTACCAAGGCTGTCAGACTGGCTCACGTCAGCCAGCGACTCACCCTGACCACATAGAAAAATAACCGGGCATGCCAGATGGGAAGAAATTCCATCCTGGAAAGAACACCAGGAAGTGCCTGCAGCCAATAATGCTTCTTGATTCAAGGATTCTCAGCGCTGAACGCCACACGCTCTCAGCCTGAGATTCACATGTGCACTTAAAGGAATGTGGAAACCACGCGTGCGTGTGTGTCCACATCTGGCACCAGATTTTGCAAATGAGTCTAATTTTAAAAGGTCAAGGTCAAGCTCATACCAGTAATAGAAGAGCACGGGAAGCCAGCACTGGCCCTTGCTGCCCTGGGGAGGCACGCACCAGGCGCCGAGCTTCTGGGGGTGGCCATGAGGTCAGAAAGTGTGCAGAAAGTGGACACTCACTCCTCTGTGGGCTGCTCTTTGTCACATTACGTCTCAGGCATGCAAGCAAGGGGTCATTCTAGCTATGCAAGTGGACAGCGGCCACAGGGCCAAACCCTCTTCCTGTTTGGATTCTGCTTTCCTCTGGCTCTCTAGGGTACAACTGCGAACTTGGAGACTGCAGTGCTATGTCCCTTTAGGGTAGATCACTTCATCCCACCCCATGTAAAGGGACTTTCTGGAAAGCCAGGAAGGCAGGGAGCCTCGCAAAGATGAAGTCAGTGGCGTTCAGAGGAGACCAAACAGCCCCGCCTACGTGCTGAGTCTGTAAATTCGTGTGGTGCAGCTTGCACGTACCAGCAGGGTAGCTGCTGGGGTGGCCTAAATGGGCCACAGCAGTGGTCCCTGGGGCCCACAAGGCGGAGTTGCCCACATGGGATTTTCCTCTTGCCTGCTCAGTCGTAAACATCTCCCACCAGTGCAGAGTCATACGGGCAGAGGCGGTGGTGTGGCTTCTCCCGCGCCCCCTTTGCTCCTGACCTTTGCAGAGCCACAGGCTGAGAAGAGGGCCACCACTGGGGGAGTCAGGAGGGGAGCCGCCTGGGTGGGTAGCCCCGAGGGAAGCCAGTGGAGGGACACCACGTTTCCCTGGCTCCCTAGACTGTGATTTGGTGAAATGAAATAAAACAACCGCGTGGGTTTCCTGTGACTTGGAAACTTGTGACTTCTCTGCCCGTCACCACTCGGGAATGTCAGCCCACGCTCTGGGGAGAGGGGATGATGACCCCCCCCTTCCAGCAGACCCGACAAGCCTGACTCTGAACCTGCACCAAAGGCTTGGCGGGAGCAGGAGGCCTCTGGGGCTAGTACCTGTCAGAGACATGCCTGGCCCTCCTGCTGCAGGAGTGGGAGCAGCTCAGCAGCATTGTGGCAGTCTGAGTTTAAAGGTCACCCCAGGAGTGATGTTTGCCCCCTAAAATCCAGTCTTTCCTGTCCTGCCCTTCAGCTAGGGTGCCCACCTGGGATACAGTTGCTCACATCAAGGCTTTCTGGGTCTCTGGCCCAAGGTGGAGTTCAGCCCCAGCTCTCAAATTTTGGGCAAAAGTGAAATGTTCTGATTGGGTTTCATTCTTTATAGCCAAGGTTGATGTGGCCAAATGCAGAAAGAAGTTCTAGAAGAAAGCTAGCAAGCCATCCTTGTCGAGCTCATATTGTGACTGTTCTTCCCACATGTCAGCTCGTTAAACTCTCTGTGGGTTAGCTCATGACATCTCTGAGGGCAGAGCGACAGACATCGGCACTAACACAGTAGCCTACTCTCTTCACCCCACACTCAGAACACAGGGACACAGGTGAACCCCGACCTTGACCAGCACTGGGACCTTCTGCCACCTGAGGAATGGAGCAGAGCAATGGTAGACAGGCCACTGGTCTCCTGGGTGCTGGGCCGTGACCCCATCCTGGCAGTTTTGAGGGGTAGGCCCCTTCACAGTGACTTCAGGAACCCTATTCTGGCCTCATTTATTTCCCTTCTGCAGCCTCCATTTCCTCCAGCCACACCAGACTGTTTCCTGGCCCCCAAAAGCCTTGTTGCTTGTTGAGCCTTCCCTCACACTCTTCACGCAGCGTAAAAGCACAGGCTCTGGGTTGGGAAAATCTAGATTCATAGCCCAGCTCCTCCTCACCTGTCCTGTGGCCTTGGTCCCCCCTCTCCCTCCTCTGTCAGTTGGGTAATGGGGTGGTTGGAGGCTCAATGAGGCTGGACCAGACTCCTTTGCAGCCTCTGGTCCTCCCCCTTGTCACTGTGTGTGGATGCTGGGGTTCACCTGTTCCCCTCCTGGCCTTGACCTCCTAGACCAGGGGTGGCGAACCTTTTGGCGATTGAGTGCCAAAGTTTATAAAATAAGAGTACACGGGGAAGCCGGGATGGTTCAGTGGGTTAAGCGCTCACTTTGCAGTGCTGAGGACCGAGGATCGAATCCTGGCCCCGGCCCGTGCAGACCCATATGCTGAACTGGGGAGCTCCCCCAGTTCAGTTCTCTCTCTGTCTCTGTCTCTCTCTCTCTCTCTGTCAAAAACAATTAAAAAAAATAAAAAAGAGTACACATGCTCAACTCGCGTGCCAACCCATCGAGTGAGATAGAGGTATCGATTATTTTTATGTCTATAAGAGGCATAGGATGTTTTTATAACAAAAAACAATAATTCCGGGTGCCGAAATAATTGCTCCGTGTGCCACTTTGGGCACACATGCCATAGGTTCGCCGCCCCCGTCCTAGACTGATGCTTCTTAAGGTATAGGTTGTGCAGCCTCAGCATCGCCTGGAAGCTCATCAGAAATGGGGACACTCAGGCCCACCCCAGATTCAGAGTCACAGTTTATCAGGGTCACTAGGTGATTTGTGCGCTCCTCGCAGTTTCAGAAGCAGCAGCTCAGTTCGCTCGTTATACTCAGCTCTGAATCCCAGCTTCAGGCCTAGTAACGGTCAGTACTGTTCGGAGTTTGTTATGATGAGGAAGGAGGGCACCAGGGCGGATGACCCAGTCTCCAGGGCCAGGCCTGGGCTCCCCAGCACCCCCGCCCAGGCCCGTCACTGCTGGTCCTCCTGAGGACCTTCCCTCCTCGCCGTCTCCAGCGCTGCCTGGGCCCCTGCAGCAGCCACAGCTCTCCTAGTGCGACCCTTTCCAGTGCCATGTCCTCTCCAAGTTCCTCTCCAGCTCTGCTGTGGCCCATTAAGGTGTCTCGTGCTCTGAACTGGGCAGCTGGAAGGCCACCTGGATTTGGGTGGCTGTCTGGCAGAGGGCTCCTCAACCTCAGCTGGGCTGACCCATAGAAAAGAAAGTGACCACCTCTTGAATCAGGTCCCCAAGGATGCTGTTGCTGCAACATCTTAGCCACCCTTTTGTCTACCCAGCCATGGGGTGGGCTGGCTCTCTGATTCAACAGATTCCACAGCCCTCCTGAGACCCTGCTTCTCAAGATCCCTTGGCCTCCCTCTGTCCCTGGAAGCTAGCCCCTCTCCACCTGTCCGCCTTGATTCCAAACCAGCCTTCCAATCACGCAGCCCCTCCACAGAGCACTTCCTGCACCAGGAACTGCAGGGTTAAGCTCCTTAACCCTGTGAGTCTCATAGACAGGACCCGCCCCCCTGAAGGTGTCACTTCCTCAAGACTGCCTGCCAGTTCAGACAGGCCCGTGATCTCATCTGGGTCTGCTGGCCCTTCCCCTGCATTCTCAGGGCAGCCAGTCCAGATGCTCACTAGAGGGGCTGGTGGGGAGGTAGGCAGGAGGGTGAGAGTGGGCAGGGACCCTGCTGGGCCTGGGCTGGGCGGCTAATGTTTTCCCATCTGGTTTTGTTGAACTGTAACTCGCGCTGTGTATTGAGGCCAGAGCTATTTTTATCCTGACATGTGAGGCTCCTTCACGTCATAGCCACAAAACTCAATCCAAAACATCCCAGGGAAGGTTGTTTGTGAGCCGTTCTGCAGATTCTCATGTCGCCACATCAGGTTTCACTTAGCAACATGTGTGGGGCTGGCTCTCCGGCCGCCCACCCCGCCGGCCTGGCTTTGTGTACTGAGTACTCCCGACAGCATGTCTACCCCTGCCGGCGCTGGTCGTCACGTGAGCTTCCTGCCAGAGCTGCTTCTCCAAACCAGAAATGCGAGGCAAGGGGCATTCAGCTGCACGACTGGGCCTCAGCAGGATTCTCAGCCCCCCAAAAGGAGCCTCTCTCCTGAGACCCATGGCCCGCTTGTTCTCTCCTTCCCACCCCCTGGGAGCCGGCCAGACAGCTTGCCCGTCATCCCTGGAGGGCCTGGAAGACTTCGCTGTCAGTAATGTCCCCTGAATAAAGGCCCCTCAGTCCTCAGCAGATCCTCAGCACAGTGTGGAGGGCACACCATGACCAGGGGCTCCTATTTCCAGCTCTGCCTCTTCCCAGTGGACCACGGCACCTGGTCCAGGGCCCCACCGGAGAGCAGGAGAGCGCAGCAGGGCTGCCTTGTATCAGAGCTGCTGAGAAAGGACTCCAGTTCCTGGCCATGCTTGTCAAGTGTGCATACAGGCATGCGCCAGAAGTGGCTGGTGTGGCCGGGGAGAGAGGCGCTGCGGGCCCCCTCCACGCCCCCAGACAGGCTGCTCTGAGCAGACATTAGTTCAGCTGAGAGGCCTGGCAGCCCCTTTGAGAACTCCTGGAGTCATGGAGTTGTTTTCTTCCACCCCATCGCCTCCTGTACCTGCAGCCCTGCCTGAGAACATCTCTCTTCTGTCCACCTCAAGCCGCCTGGGCCTGAGGGCTAGTGAGGTCAGGAAAGTGGCTGGTGGCCCAGTGGGACACTGAGGCTGGGAGAGAGTGAGTAGGTCCTCACCCCGTCCATGGTGATCACTGAGCCGTGCCCCCACCTTGACCAACTCACCCAAGAAGTGTTGCCCTCCCCTTGGCAGGAAAGGATTGTCCTGCCTAGACAGGTCCCTGCACACCTGGGCCAGGATCTCATCCAGCTTTCCAGGGACCCCGTCCTGTGTAGGCTGCTCCCCTCAAGGGCAGTGCCCTGACCAACGTCCCTCTGGCGGGTGGCAGCCTGGAGGTCAAAAGGCCATGCCCCAACAGCTGTAGGCCTGAGCAGGCCAGGCCCAGACAGCTCCCCCGAAGCTCCCACCACACCCTGGCCTCCTGTCATCCAAGTCTCAGGACCAGTGCCGTCCTCCCCTTCTTTCTAGTCTAAATGGTGGGAGCACAGGCAGGGCTGAGCTCAGAAGCTCTCCCAGCGGCCACAGCACCATGAGGGCGAGTCATGAGTCTCTTGCTGCGGCCTCTTGCAGACCGGACTGTCCTTCCTCCTCTTTCCCACTCAGCCTCAGCTCCCGGGGCTGCCGTGTCAGCCTCGATACTGAGAGTTGTGTGTGTGGTCCAGAGGTCTGTGACTAAGGAGATTGGGGATGTGTCCAGAGCAGCCCCAGGCTTTCTCTACTACCATGTTTGGTCAATCTGTCAGCTAAAAGGTGGGCCGTCTCCCAAATGTGAGGTGAGTGGGATAACAGATAACCCCCTCTTCCTCTTGCAGCCTCTCTACCTCCCAGCAGAACCCTGAAATTTTCCCAGATCTGAAGTCTTCCCCACTTAGAGGCATTCCAAACTATCCCCCAGACCTCAGTCATCTGTTCCAATACTTAGGGAATGAGAGCACTTTGCCCCATGCAATGATCTGGACTATGGCATGTTTTCTAATAATAGTAGCCCCTATTTATTGAGCAAGACTATGTAGCAAGCCCCAGGCCCAGTACATGTTTTGCCTCATTTGACAGGGGTTCTTATTGCCCTACTCTGCAGATGAGGAAACAGGCTTAGAGAGGGTAAGACTTGCTCAGAGTTACGTAGCCAGATCTGATCTGAACCCAAGTCAAGCCGAGCTCTTAAATACCACGCTCAATGCATCCCACTACCCCTGGACGACCAGAATCTCCCAGTACTTAACCTCCCCAGTGCCTGCCCAAGACACCCAGCCCCTGGGAAATGGAGACCGTGGCCCCAGATGACTCCAGTTGGGGAGGATTTCTTTATGGCCATCTCCTGTGTTGGCCCCTTTGCCCTTTGGAATACTTTGGAGCCTAAATGGCACTAGGCCTAGAAATGGGGTAGGACAGGAGTGCACATGCAGAAGCAAGATGGGGACAGGGACACAAGGAGCCATCATGAACAAGCACCCAGGAGAAAGCTGCAGTAAGCTGGGTTCCAGTCCACATGTGCTTCCAGTAGGAGTGCAAGGCCTGTGCCCTCCAGCCAGGCCATCACAGGGGCAGGCAAATTCATACCCTCAGTGTGGGGATTTGAGGGGGCCCAAGAGGCAACCAGGCTGCCTCGACAGCTGTATCTGCAACCACCTCTTCAGAGATCAACACCAGCTGGGCCTGGGGTAACTCGATCTGTAAGAATGTGACACTTGATTCTGCAAACAGCCCCCTCTGGGGCAGGGAGCAGAGACTGTTTGCCATTCCAGAGTCACTCAGGACCTCCAGGGCCAGGCCGTTCCGGGCAAGGACCCAGACAACACACTACTGCGAACAACAGTAGTTGGTGAGGCCCACCCTTGAACTGGGCTTCTCACTCAAGGCTTGGCTCTTGCTCGGGGCATGAGAGCTTTCCAGGAGAAAGTATAGTAGTTTGAAGGTATGGCTCCTGATAAGGAATCCTCATAGTGTTATTTACAGCTGCCTTTTCCAGTCCCTACCCACTTCTCCATCAGGAACATGGGAGAATGGAAGGGAAGTCTGAGTTTAGGAAAACAGATGGCTTCTGGCAGGTTTTACTGTTGCTTCCAGGCCACTGGCATCTAATGAAGTCAGCCCACAGGGGCTTCGGTAGGCTCACTTGTAGTGTTCTGGATGGTTCTACACATTCTTGTGCTTTGGGCTGATGCTTCTGGGAGCTGTACCCCCTCACACAGCCAAGCTGGACTCCCAGAGACCTTACAACATGCCTGTTTCATGCCGGCGTGTGGCTGTCCTTGCCCTGATCTGGGGAGGAAGTCATGACTGCTCAGGACTCCTGGGCCAGACAAGGACCAGCCCAAAAAGTGATGGCCCAGATGCCTCTTTCAACCACTCTGCATCCTCTAGTGTCCTCCCTGAGTTCCAAACTTCCAGTCAGAAGTGAGTAAGTTCTAGAGATCTAACTACACTATGGTAATTATAGCTAATAATACTGTATTATATACTTGAAAGTTGCTAAGAGTAGATCTTAAATGTTCTCATCACAAAAAGAGTGGTAACTGTGTGAGGTGACAGAGGTGTTAGCTAACGCTATGGCTGTAATTATATATAAGTGTATCAAATCAACATGTACACCTTAAACTTAACACAATGTTGTATGTCAACTACGTCTCCCTAAAGCTGGAAAAAAATAAAATATAAGAAAAAAAAAAGAAATAAAGCATCTATAAAAATTTAAAAAGAAACCATGTTATACTGGGACAATTAGATTCATCTACATGCAAAAAATAATAATTTGGACTCCTTCCTCACACCATATACAAAAATTTGAACAGATCAGGAACCTAAATGTATGAGCTTCACAAAAAGCAAAATGCTTCAAGGAAAGCATAGTAAATTTTTCTGACCTTAGATTAGGTGATAGTTTCTTAGTTATGACACCAAACGCATAAGCAACCAAAAAAATAAACTAAACTTCAAAATATTAAAAATTTTGTGCTTCAAAGGACACCTTCAAGAAAGTAAAAAAGACAACCCAGAATGGGAGAACACATTTGCAAATCATGTGTCTGATAAAAGACTTGTATCCAATATATAGAGAACTCTTAAAACTCAACAAGAAGACAAATAACACAATTTAAATGTGCACAGAATTTGAATAGAGATTTCTTCAAAGAAGATTCATAGATAGGCAATAAGCACATGATGTTCAGCATCATTAATCATTAGGGAAACAAGTCAAACCCAGGAGATACTACTTCTCATCTACTAGAAAGGCTGTAATCAAAATGAGATAATAACAAGTGGTGGCAAGGATGTAGAGAAATTGGAACCTTCATTAGATGGCTTGGTACAGCTGCTGTGGAAAACAGTCTGGCAGTTTCTCAAGAGTTTAAGCAGAAATTCCTCTCCTGGGTATATAACCAAGAGAAATGAAAACATGTTCACAAAAAAACTTATACATGAATGTTCATAATAGCATTATTCTTAAAAGCCAAAAAGGTGGAAACGACCAAATGTCTACCAACTGATGAATAGATAAAATATGGCATAGCCCTACTGTGGAATGTTATTCAGCCATAAAAACAAATACAGGACTGATACATACAACATGGATGAATCTTGAAAATATGCTGTGTAAAAGAAGCCACATACTGTATGATTCCATTTATATGAAATGTCCAGAATAAGCAAATCCATAGAGGTAATAGGTTGATGGTTGCTAGTAGCCAGTGGAGGGGAGAATGGAGAATGACAGTTAATGGGTATGAGATTGCTTTTTGGAGTGATGAAAAAAGATTTACTTTATTGTTTTAACAGAGACAGTGACAAAGGAAGACAGACAGAAAGGGAAGGGCTCAGAGCACTCTCCATAGTTGCACATCATCAGTTTTCGACATAGTTTCATTCCACACAGTTGGCTGGTGAGCCGCACAGGGTGGGAACCAGGCTGAGGGCCTCTGCATGGGAAGCTCACCCTGGCAAGAACTAAAATGGGGGCCTCCCACATAGGAAACACACCTCAAACTCGGGCTGCAAGGCAAGTGCTTAACCTGCTGAACCGTCCTGGCATCCCCTTGTGTTGTGGTGTGGTGTGGTGTGGTCTGGTGTGTTTTTTAATGCCATGTCAAGATCTTGGGCAGACAGAGTGAGGATTCCTACTATCGCTAACCCCTGTCCCAGCAGTGCTGGTGGGGTCAGCATGTGTTAGAAAGGGAAGAGGTTCCCACAGGGTGTGTAAATACACTACATTGGGATGGTCCAAGCATTCTGTCAGCCCTGTCCTTGCCCCCTCCCCTCTCATGCTGATGTCTTGCAGAGAACACATGCAGGGGTGAGGGGGACTGCATCTGACCTTCAGTCATGGTGTGTTTTCAGCTGGGCCACATAGCAGAGGCAGACCTCCAGTGTGCTGTTCTAAAGCCACCTCAGGGCTTTGAAAGTGTTCAGAGTAGACGGACTTAAAGAGCATCTTTGCCTGCAGATGAGGAGAAATGTCTGATTTCAAAACATTAGGTGAAGATTGAAAGACTTAATAACATTGTCAGTGTGTGCTGCCTTTAAGCTCGATGTGGGCATGAGTTTTCTTAAGTCATGTTGGGAAAAGAGTGGCTTTTGCCTCCCAGGGTTTGTCGGCTTTGTTGATCATTGATGTCTTGTATCTGTCTTACCTCCTTTTTTTCTCTTTGACTTGTCATTTGTCAAAATAAAACACAAGTGCACTTTATTTATTGGGATAATGAGTAAAAGTTGTTGTTTTTTAATGTCATAGCTCCTAACAAAGTGTCTTACTCATAGGATTGGGGAGTGGCTGGGAGTATGGATGGGTAAGTGGGTATGCTTGCAGTAAGCAAAGATGTATTTGCTTGTACATACTTATATAGCCCTCGCTTTTTTGCTATAACCCTTGATTAAAGATTTTCCTTCATCTTGTTACACAAAGGCCCCACCACCACCACCACCTTTTTTTTTTTTTTTTTTTAAGATTTATTTTATTGATTTTTGACAGAGACAGAGAGAAGGGGGAGTGCCCAGAGCAGTCTCCATAGTTGACATTAGTTTTCCATATAGCTTCACTCCACAAGTGGGCACAGGGCTGCGCAGGGCAGGAACCGGGCCAGGAGCCTCCCACATAGGTCCTGGCAAGAACTGAACTTAGGGCACACCCCAGTTCAGCATGTGGGTCCGCATGGGCCAGGGCCGGGATTCGATCCTCGGTCCCCGGGGCTTCAAAGCGAGCGCTTAACCCGCTGAGCCATCCCAGCTTTCCCGCCCACCACCACCTTTTTTGCATATACAATTGTTTATATTCTGTGACAATCCCACCACCCTCTGGACATATAGAATAAACCCCAACTATCCCTTTCTCTACAGGTACCAAAGGCTTAGAATGTTCTCCTTCCACTCCCACCATGAACTCCTACTTTTATAAGTTCATGATCAACCTTCTCAAGAGGTTCAGCAGCGAACGGAAGCTCCTGGAGGTCAGAGGCGCTTTCATCATCAGGTTAGCTTCGGCGTACGATCCTTCCCTCACACAGCCATAGTGTTCCATTTTCACTCCACGCAAGCTGTCGAAGCAAAACCATTTTCTCTTTTACTCCTCTCGCCTCCCTTTCCTGACCTTTGTGTTTGTTCTTAAAAGAAACAAAGAAGGTTTCCCCCTTCCCACTGGGCTGCTGGTACTACTGACATGAGAAATGTCACCATTTTTTGAACCAATGAATTAGTTTTTCACTTGTGAGATAATGCTTTCCTTTGAGGTTAAAGCCCTGTTGGAATCTTTGAGGAGGGAAGGAGGTGAGCCAGCTAGAATGTGAAACGGCTGTGCTCAGTGCCCCGTGGCCCACACGTGGCTTGGCCAGGGTTGGTGGCAGTACTGGAATCGTGTGAGCCTCTACAACTGTCATCACCAGTAGCATGACCCCATCTCACCCTTTCCCTCCTACTCAGCTCTAAGGAGTAGGGTTACCAGAAGAGTGACCTTCGGGCCAACAAAATCTAGAGGGGGCACAAGAAAGCCAGGTGGAGGCGTTTTCCAGAATAGTCTGAGTGGCCCCAGTTGCTCTCCAGCAGTGGTTCTTGGCTCTGGCTGTGTATCAGATCACCAAGGAGGCTTAAAAAAGACAGTGACCAATGAAAACAGAACCTCTGTGGAGATGAGGGTTATTAAAGCCATCCAGGGTACCTCGGGAACAGAACCAGGGGTGGCGAACCTTTTGGCGATTGAGTGCCAAAGTTTATGAAATAAGAGTATACTCGCTCGACTCGCGTGCCAACCCATTGAGTGAGATAGCGGTATCGATTATTTTTATGTCTATAAGAGACATAGGATGTTTTTATAACAAAAAAACAATAATTCCGCGTGCTGAAATAATTGTTCCGCGTGCCACTTTGGGCACGCGTGCCGTGGGGTCGCCACCCCCGGACTAGACTAATGTCCCAGGAGTCAGGGAGCCTCCTCAAGGCCATTGGGCCCAGGAGGGAGTTGAAGAACGATTCCCAGCTGAAGGTGCAGCCTGTTCAGAGGCTTCAAGGCTGGAAGGAGCATGGAGAGTTCATTTTGCTGTAAACCAGAAGGCAGGAGGGAGGAGCTTCGCCTTGCGGGGCATACTGAGGGTTGGGGACTTTACACAGAGGTCACGGGAAGCCACTGGAAGGCTTGAACAGGGGAGTGGTGTGACCAGACTTCTGTTTTTAAAGCTTACCGTACTGTGCTGCTGGGGGAGAATGGTTGGAGGAGGGCAGGATGGATACTTGGGAGACCAGTTAGGAGGCTGTTGTCCAAGTAAGAGATGCTGGCAGCTTGTAGGGGTGGATTGGAAGAAGCAACAGATTCAGGAATTAGTAGGAAGTATAATCAGCTGGCGATTGATTGCATAAGGGGATGAGACAGGGAGTTGGGTCTGGTAGTGGAGGTAGATGATGGTGGCAGTCCCTGAGATGGGCGCCCTGGAGGAGGGGCCCACATTTCAGCTCAAATTGCTTTGCAGACATCAAAGGAGAGATGCTGGAGAAGCGTTTTGCTATACCTGTCTCTCAAAAGAGGTACCGAAGCCTGAGATACAGTTCTGGAAATTGATGGCATAGTCATTCATTCATTCAGCAAATACTACTGAGTACTGACTATGCAGAGTATCACTCCAGATGGTGCTCTTGAGTTTTCATTCTTCGTAAGTAAGAACAGTCAGTGATGTGAGGGCAGAGAGAGAAGGAAAGGGGCCCAAGCTGAGCCCTTAGGAGCTCCAATGTGTAACGGCTGGGGAAAGAAGAAACCAGGAGAGGAGGCTGAGAAGAGCCCAGGAGGTGGGGAGGAGCAGGGAGGAGAGGGGAAGACAGGAGGCTGTTGGGAGTCTCCTGGGCAGCATGGGAGAGAGAGCCACCAGGCCTTGGCTCAAGGCTGAGGGTGGAGGTGAGGGCACCTGGAGAACAGGCCAGATGGTTGAGTCAAAGGACAGGGCAGGCTAGCCTGGCCAGAAGGACAAATCACAGGACCACAAAAGCCCTACCCATCGGGAAGAAGGTGCTTCTGACAGTGTAGACCACCAAAAGGTGTCCTGTGGGGGTAGGAGTGTGTCACTCCACTTGGCATTTGGGGTCTGGTGTTTATGACAGGAGCCGTCCTGTGCACATCCCTGGCCCCTACCCACCAGATGCCAGTAGCACTCCACCCATGCAGTTGGGACAATCAGAAATGGCTCCAAAATTTCCAAATGTCCCCTGAGGGCAAAGTCACCCTGATCGAGAACCAGTTACAGAAGGACAGAAATCGATTTCTAGCCTCATTGGCCAAAAGTGGAAGATTTCCATGTTTTTCTTCACAGTCAGTTAAGGATTGAAGCAGAGATTAGATGTGGTACAAGAGACACCACCCCACCCCCCACCCCCCCAAACCAGGAATATGATGGACTGTCCCCAAATGAGTGACAGTTCACTTTATGTGATTTTCCATATTGCAGAGGTGTCAGCCCTTTGATGAGCCCTCCTTGCCTGGAAGGGTTTCAGGGACCCAGCGGAGAAAGAGGCCTTTGAGAAGGCCTTCGTAGCTAGTTTCCTCTCTGGAGAACTGGGCTGGAGTGGGTTCTTCCATCCTCTCTCACCTCACATGCCCCATTAGGGCCTGGGGGAGAGGAAGCTCAGGGGAATAAGCAGCACCCCCCCCCCCAGACTCTGCCCAGCAGAAGTGCCGCAGCGTGGGCTCCCTGCACTTGGTGGCTCTGCCTTGCCGTGTTCTCATTTACAGCCTCCAGGGCAGTGAGGCTTCGCTGGCTTTGCAGGGTCTCCTGGGCACCCAGGGCTGATGGGCATCCTCATTTTGCAGAAAGGAAATGAGAGGAAACCATGTACCCACCCGGCTTAGTCACAGCTGGGCTGCAGACCCTGCATTCTGCTAATTCGTCATAGCTGCCACCTTATCCCTCTGTAAGAGAGTGCCAAGCCAGCCTGCCAGCCAAGACCACGTGGGGCCCAACTTCTCAGAGGGGTCCTCCCTCCTCGCCCACTGGGGGTTCAGTATATCCAGCATAGTGATGGCTTGTGTTCCAGGCTCTGGGCTCACGCCCCTTGTGGACCACACTGGAGCCTCCTGGGCATCAAGCCTGGCCTTGTTCCCACCCCACACAGCCGTATCTCCTAGCCGTTTGTTCCTACAGGGCTGGGACAGAAGGAACCTTGTGACTAGGCCCCTCACACATGTTGTTCCTCTTAGTCCTTTGCTCCATTTGTCCAGCTGACATTTCCCCAAAGCAGCACGTATCTGTCAGTACCTGTCATAGCCAACAACCACCTGGCCCAGCATCCTCTGGGCCATGCTGCTACCTGTTAAGCTAGTGGGCCAGGCTGCTCGCTGCTGCCCAACCCAGGTCACAGTCCAGGCCACGCAGCCTGGGCTGTCAGGGTGCACACAGTGCAACGCCACACATGGAGGAAACCCGCTTTCCTCTTTTCCCATGGCCAAACAGGGCGGAGGCCCTTCAGCACAGGTTTGCTGGGATCAGCCCTTGGGAGTATCAGCCTGCCTGCCTGCTTCTCACTTCATTTCCTTTTTTTCTGCTGAGGGCTATAAAGAGGAGCATAATAATGGAACACGCAGACTGCTAAGATGAAGCCATAGGCCTGATAAGAAACACAATAAACTATTTAACCCTCTCCTTCAGGTGTTAGACAAAACTGTAAGTTGCTCCTCTCAACCTCCCAAGATCAAGCATTGAGAAAGAAAGAAAAAATTCTTTTCTGGCAAACAAGTCAGAAGCCATTATTTCTGCAAGGAGTGTGTTTAGCTCAGGATCCAGGAGAGGCTGCCGTCTCTAGGACAACGGCATCTGGAATTCTAGAAGGCAGACATGTGGGGGGTCTTGGCGGTGAGGAACGTGCATGATTTCCGTCAGGACCTGGAGCATTTCCTCCCTCCCATGCAGCTTTCCCAGGCTGTACCCTGAGGGGTGAGGGGGGTGGGAGCAGGGGCCCCCCGAACTCCCTCCAGGCCCTTGGGAGGGTTGGACATCCTCTCTGGTTCCAAATAGCCTTGTTATCTGGTGAGCATTTTAACAGTGTAGACAGACGCATGTTGAGTTTGGGGAAGCCAGTGGCTCCAAAACCTCATCTCAGCCAGACTTTCCTTCGACCTGCTCCCAAACACATATGGAGGGAAGATGAGGACAGGGTAGGGGTACCGACAGAGGGCTGGTGCCAGGCTCCCCCTGCCCTGTCCACACCCACACCCCCTCCCCAGGACTCCACAGGTATGGGGCCACTGGGCCTCCCACAAGCACTCAGGGCAGGATTAAAAGGGGAGCTTCTGGAGTCAAACCGACGTGAGTGCGAATCCCAGTTCCTCCAGTTTTTAACTGCGTGGCCTGTTTCTAAATCTGTTTTGCTTTGACTATAAAACAAAGATGATAGTGCCTGCCTGCCATTTGCAGAGAGGGTTACATAAGACTGTGCGTGTTATAGCTCTGGCACAGCTTACTAAAGGGGAGCTGTTGTTCTGCCTCATGAAATGGCCTCAGCCTCCCACAGCGGTCTGTGGGGAGGGGAAACCGGACTGGAGAGGGTGAAATAATTGAAACTTCTGCACCGACTGCTGGCTCTGGTGTACCAGGCCAGCTGCGCCAGCACCCAGGGCACCCCGCAGCAGCCCAGCCCACCCCATTAAAACAACTCTGCCCAGGGTGGGTGTTCGTGTACATTTCCCTTTTCCAGCCCCTTCCCACCCTCCACGCCAGTCCAGGCAGGACAAGCGCAGCCCTTGTTTTCCCATGAACCGGCCACTTCTACTCAGTAGAAAAAGGCGAGGAGGGAGAAAACGCAGCCTCTTTGATAAACTGTGATATGAACTCCAGCATAATCTAACAGCTGGGATCTTTACAAGGCCTGCTTCTGTGCTGGGAAGGGAAAGGGACTGAGGACACCCCTCAGTCCCTTGGACTGCCGGCCAAGACTGCCCACTGGCCAGCCGTCCTCTGCTTCATCAGCTGAGCCTTTTCCCTTCCTCTTTCTCCCGGCTGCTTTGCAAAGAGAACTGGCCAGAGAATGCTCCCTTTCTAACGAGGGACTGCTGTGAACTCAAGGGCTTCAACCCCAACCAACCCGCTTGATGGTGGGTAAGGTCCCAAGCACCCCCCAAGGGGGAAGGGCTGCTTCCAATGTGAAGTGTGTGGTGAGCATGCGCTGGGGGTTCAGGCAGGAGAGTGGGGAGCAGTCATGAGACCCCAGCTGTCCCACCCCCACCCCACCCTCGTTTGCATAAGAACCCTGTGTTGGGGGCTGATGGAGTAGGGAATTGATTGGCTGCTGAGGTGGGTGGTGGGGCAGGGGAGCCAAGGCCTACTAGGAAGCCACTGGAAACTGGACTTGTTTTTAATTGCAGAGGCTGGGGGAAGGGCCTCAAGAGAAGAAGCTCTCTTTCATCTGGTAATTGGGAAATTCCATTTTGCTATCCTTGTGCATTCTGCCTGTGAGAAAAGCCCTGGCTGGGGCCAAAGGGCCACGCTACTGGGGCAACCCACACCAGCTGATCTCGCCAACCCCGGCTCCCCTCCTCACTCTTTTTCATAGCCTTCCTGCCTCTGGATCGGGCATCAGGTACACCCCCTTTACCCTGCCTATCTTTATATGTGTCACTTTACCTGCCCTGGGGGCATTGGGCCAGGCCCCCGAAAGCCTGTTGTACTGAAGCTAGCAGAAGATGAATCAGAGTAAAATGGCAAGACCCAGATCTCTGGTCAGTGGCATTTTAGAAAAGCATGCTTTACCTCCAGCCCAGCCTACAGAGAAAGCTTCTGAGAGGCCCCTCGGATCTCCTACACTTGTCCCCGTAATGGATCGCATTCATTTGCTCAGAATAAAAATAAATGGCTGTGACAAACACGCACCCACCTAAGTCTGTGTCCCGGAAGAGGCCGTGATCCACCGCCCAAATGCAGACAAGTTTTGATCTTTTATTGATTTGTAGCCATAGTACTGGGTCCCAGCTGAGGGGAAGGAGACAGGACAGGGCTGGAGGAGTTCTTCCTGGGAGTTTCTTGTATCCCTCTCAGAAGTGTATCTTGCCAGCTTTAAGTCAGTCTGTCCAGCTCCTTGTGTGAATCTTCTAGAGTTTTCCACAGTCATTCTCCCCACCAGGGCCCGGGCTGGGGTGCTTTGTGGAGATGCAGGATGGCAAGAGGCGTATGTGGCGGAAGCGGCTTTGCAGTCAGCTCTTGTCTCTCGTTGCCTAACTGGGGACAGCGCTGAGGGAGTGTAAATGGCAGGCACAGTGTGACACATCAGAGAAAGAATCCCACCCTTCAAGACAGAAAGATGTCCTCATGAAGTGTGAAATTGAAAGAGCCCGGTCCACCGCAGTCCCACTGTCCCCTGACCCAATGCCAGCATCCCAGCACTTCACAGAGCCACATGTGATCCAGGGGTGGCAGGAAGGCTGGGGACCCAGAGGACAGGCCATTGGCTTTGCTCTGCCTCCTCCAAGGACCCACTGTCACACACACTGGTCCTTATAAGAGTGATGCATTTTCTTCTGGAAAATGGAAACACATGTGTTGGGCCTTGCTAGGCCAGGCTGGGATTAATTAGGTTTAATGGTAGGGGGCGGGGGAGAGGAAGCGCTGGCCGGAGGAAGGAAGCCCTGCGCAGTTGCTCTGGAAGTCTGGGGAGCTTTAGAGGGACCCATCCCCTTGTTTCAAGGGTCGTCCTGGATCCCTGTGACAGGGCTGGGAGGGGCCAAGGGGCCACACACTGTAAGCGGTGCTTGCGGGAGGTTAGAGGTCATGAGTGAACATAGCAGGCGGATGTCATGTGACTGAAGCAGCTCTCCTCCCATGGGGCACAGAGCTAGCTGTTACAGTTTACCCCAACATCCTAAAGCCCCTGTGGTGGGGTGGGGACTCGGGGACCATTTGGACTCATCACATGGGTGCTGGCTCCTGCTGGGCCATTGCCAGCCTCCAGTCAAAATGTGTAGTCTCCACACCAGAGAAGCATCAGCACCCCAGCCCCCTGCCCGCACACGCGCACACCCCACCCCCGCATGGCTCAGGCAGTCAGTGGCAGGATTTGTCGGGAACTGTTGCCAGGGGCTGAGAACTTGATAATGAATTTCTTTCTGAACTTTGAGAGGTGGTTTCTAGGTGGAATGTGCAGTACTCTGGATGTGTTTATGCTTTACCTAACGATGCCAGGAAACCAAGTTTGACCTTGGTAAGTCAGACAGCTTGGTTAATTAGCAAGTAGCTGATGGGTATCCAAATGTTGCATCTTAACCAAATTTCAGCTGGTTTGGAATTGGCCCCTAGAAGTCATTTCTATCCTCCCGCCTTCTTGGGGGTAGGGCTGCATCTGAGCCAAAACAAAGGGGTGTCCTTAGTCTTAAAAGTGCTTTTAAACTCCTTCTAAAACAGCAGTTCCAGAGTATATCCTGTTCGTCCTTTGTAGGATGCGTGTCTCAGGAAACTTTCTTTTATCCTGTATAACTTCAGCTTAGGTATCCACGAAGATCTCTCTCTCTCTCTCTCTCTCTCTCTCTCTCTCACACACACACACACACACACACACACACCCCACCTTTGGAAGAACACACAGGAGGGTTTCTGTCGCCTGCAGTTTATGAAAGGTCATCCAGCCCAGCTGCTCCTTCCACACAGAAGGAGAGTTCCCATCTCTGAGCTCATACCATGGTTGCACCTTGGAGGACCCTGGCCAGGGGCAGCCTTGGCACCACTGATAGTCTTTTGGGATCTGAAGTGGATAATGGAACTTTATCCTTAAAAGTCTGCAGCTTCAGCTCCCAGGAGAGTGTGGGCTCTGGGCCTAGGGCTGTCCTCGTCGTGTATTTTAATGCCACTGTAGCCCCAGACTGTCTGCCCCCAACTCCCTTACCCCAGCTCTTGGGACCCGCTCCAAGGCCCTGGGACATGCTCCACGGGGGAACCATGTAGCCATCCAGAGACCCGGCGCTGAGGTTCTTGGTTGTCTTCCAGACTGGGTGGTGGAGGCCATTTGAGAAGCTGCCCGATTGCCAGTCTGGACTTTGCTTTTCCTCAGCCCTCATCGGAAAGAAGCTGTGCTCTCCTGTGGCGTGTCTCTCTCGCCCAGGGCCGTTCACCCAAGAAATCCCCCCAGGACCCATCCTGATGTAACCTCCTCCTTCCCTTCTACCAGGGATCTCCTTCTGCTGGCTGCCACCTCTCAGGCAGGGCTGACACTGAGTAAATAAATCTGCATGTTCTTTCTTGTCTTCCCTCTAGGCCCCCCGCCCTCCAGATTCCTGTCCTTCCATTATCCTGGCCTCCTTCCGGTCTATGTTTAGATGACATAATCTCATTGGAACTGCTGGGCAACTGGACAGTGAAAGTCTTGGTCAAAATCTCCATTTTGACTCTTGCTCTAGAGGCCGCTTCTTACCCCACCTTCCTCCCAGATTATTTCTTTTTTCTTCCTGTTTATCACAGTTGCTCCCATCACATGATGGCCTCTCTCTGAAGCTGAGTTGAGGTGGATTTCAAGCGCACTCCAGAGCCGTCTCTCATTTTTCCTCGTCGTCCATCCAGTGCTCTGTGCTGTCCGTTTTGAGCCCCACTTTTCCCTCTTTCCTCCCAGAAACTGCATTCTAGGCACTAAGTTTTACATCTCTTCCTCCATTTCTTCAGAAAGGGTGCCACATGCCTCGTCCCCAGCACATGCTGCAGTCACGTGCCCCAGCTCCAGCTCTCACACGTGACCTGTTTCCCAAACCTGGGGCCATCGGAGCCTCCTGTTGCTCCCCAGGGAGTTTCTTCTTTAGCCTGATCATGGTGCTCATGTGTCCACTGCACCCTCAGGCATGCCTTCAGTGAGCCCACAACTGCGACAGGCCCTTCTGCTCCCTGCTTACCCAGCCCCTTCCCTGTGAAGGAAGAACGGTCATGCAGACTTGAAGGCTTCCAGCCCTCACGTTGCTGCCGAGAAGACGGTGCCTCCGAAGCTCTGCTGTATCCTGCTCGCTTGTGCCGTCCCTCTGGTAAAGCCCTCTCCGTCCCGTAACCACGGAACACTTTTTGCTTCAGTGTCCCAGATCTGTCTTTTTGCCTTTCGCTGATCAGGGCACTGTGGCCAGCCTCGCCTCCCTCCACGCCTCAGTGCCTGTGATGTCTTTTCTAATGTAAATCTTTCACTGGAGAACAGCATGCTATTTAACAGTGCACAAATCGTAAGTGGACTGCAGCTCAGCCAGTGAGTGGCTACTTAGTCTCTGCTAATTGTCTGCCCCCGTGTAACGAGCACCCAGGAGCCCCTTTCCTGTCTCTTCCCGGTTACTGCCCACCCGCCTCCCAAAGGAGCCCCTGTCCTGACTTCTAGGTTCAGTTCACCTGTTCATGAACTTTCTATAAATGAAACCAAACTGTTTGTGCTCTTTTACAAAGTCTGGCTTCTCTTGACCCACCTTATGTGTGTGACATTCATCCGTGTTAGATGTAGTTCACATTTCTGTAGAGTATGCCACTGTTTGACGATACCACAGTTCACTTACCCTTCCTGCTGTTGATAGCGTTGGGGTTATTTTCAGTTTGTCACTATCACAACTAATGCTGCTGTGAACATCTTTTCACATATACATGCATTTACATATACATGCATTTCTCTTAGATACAGACCTAGGAATTGCCGGGTCAGGGCCCATGCACATGTTTAGCTTTAGTAGATCCCATCCCAAGTAGTTGTACCAGTTTGTACTCCCTGCAGGGTGTGTGAATCCTGTTGCTCGTATCCTCACCCACCCTTGCCAGGGTCACCCTTTGTGGCCATTCTGACCAGTGTGGTGGTCCCACCTTGTGGTTTTTCATTTGCATTTCTCCAAAGACTACTGAAGTTGAACCTGTCATCACTGGTTGGCCTTATGGATATCCTCTTGTATGAACCTGTCCAAGTCATTTCCCATTGGGTTTTCAGTGTCTTTCCTATTGATTTGGAGAAGTTCTTTCTATAGTCTAAATTCGAGTCTTTCTCAGATACATATACACTGTAATTATCTTCTACTCTCGATTGCTCCCTTAATGATGTCTTTCGATGACTAGAAGTTCTTTATTAACGTAGCCCAGGTGATCAGTTTTTCTTTAGTTAGCATTTTTTGTTTTGTGGTGCTTTTCCTGAGGATTAGGAGCTCATGAGAATTAACCAGAAAACTGCCTGATTCTGGTTGGTATTTTTTAAGCATTTTCAGTGAGCTGGACACTGAGTATAATCCACCTAAAACCCAGAATCATTATTTCTTAGCTCTGGACAGTCTTGGAGGTCACCTAGTTCAGGCTGCTTATGCTTTGTAAAAAAACAGATTCCGAGCCACCCCCACCCCCACCCAACTGAACCCCAGGAGCTCTGGTACAGCCAGGTCAGCAGTGGTCTGCAACCTAGAGGCAGGAACCCAAGTCAAAAGCACCAAAATGAAGGAGGAGCGGGGCTTGACTGGCCTATATAGCCAGACCAAGGCCAAAGGTCGCAAGATCAGGAACGCAGCATCTCCCTGTGGCACCGTCTGCCATCTCTCTTCTTGGTCCCTATTTGAAGGCAGCCTTGTTGTTTTGGTTTCTTCAAGTAGCAGAGACATGGCCATCATGACCGTCACGTCTGTGCAGGTGATGCTCATAGGGGAAGCTCCGGTTGATTCACACAGGGTCATGTGCCCCCCATGCTAGGATGGCTGTGAGCAGCAGCCCTAAGAGAACCCCACGTGGAGGGGAGAGCAACAGCTCTCCAGCACAGAAGGGCTGCTGGCTCGCGAGAAGGGGAGAGACGCGGAGCAGTGGAAAGCACAGGGGCCCGCCATGGGGTTGCTTTCCTGAGCAGTGTGCTTACGTGGAAAATGAAGACAGTGATCATCGTCATCTCCTGCCAATCCTCGGGGTACTCAAGGGTGTTAACAAAAAGTGCTCAGAAGGGTCTGGCACTTGGTAACGCTACAGTAAGTACCAATAGTAACCGTGATGTCATCGTGATAAGTAGCATCCACCCTCTGTCTGCAAGTGTCCAGAGAAGGGAGACCTAAGTGATGGGTAGGTCGGTGGTCGCAGAGGTGGGCTTGGCATTTTTTCTACCCCCTCACTCCCTCAGGCAGCACACTGCCACCACCTAAGGCTCAGCTCCTGGCAAGCAGATGTTCTGGGGTTGGCTGTCATTTGCTCTTCTTTTATGGAGAACAATAAGAAAGAAAGCCATTGAGCAAACTAACAATCAGCCCCAAGTGTCCTCTCTTCCTCTGTCCCCCACCTGGACCTAGCCCTGTTCAGAGCTGCCCAATCAGGACTCTTGATCACATGTGACAGCCAGTTCTCACCCTTACATTGCAGAAGATAATGGTAGTGTTCAGTCAGAAACAAGTAACTGGCTCATTGAAAACGAAAAGTTCATGATGAGAGCCCTCCTTCCCAGCATCCGCCATGCGGGTCGGTGGGGAGGGCAGCGTGCAGCTGCTGGTCCCTTCCCTGTGGCTTCCTCCATCTGCCAGAGACTGGAAGTTTCTGCTATATTGTGGAGTGTGGAGTTGGGAGGGAGACACAGGGCCACTTTGCCCTTCCCCCACGTAGTGCTGCCAGGATGGGAGCCCTGGGTCAGGAAGGAGGCACCAGGAGCTTGGTCTGGAGTTTAAGCTCAGTTCAGAGTGGTCAGAAGACCTTAAGGGTCAGCTCAGTTTTTGTTTTGTTGTTGTTGTTTTTTTAAGATTTATTGTTTGAGGAAAAAATGAGAGAGACAGACAGAAAGACAGACAGAGAGAAAAGGGGGAGGGCCCAGAGCACTCTTCATAGTTGTACATCATTAGCTGTGACATAGTTTCATTCCACACAGGTGACCGTGTGGCCACACGGGGTAGAAACAGAACTGGGGACCTCCCATGTGGGAGGCGAGAACCTTCATCACCATCCCAACAGTGACCATTTGCGCCACAGTACAGCACATGTGTTTACATGGGCCGGGGCCAGGACCAGGATTCGATCCCTGAACCTCAAAGTTGCAAGGCAAGCACTCAGCCTGTTGAGCTAACCCAGCATCCCCATCAGCTGAGTTCTTTCCCATAGGAAGAAACTGAGGCTATGATTTTTCCAGTAAATATTTACCACATGCTGTTGCAGGAGCCTGGGCTAGGTAGACCTGGGCCCAGCCACCACAGAACAGACAGGACACTCAGGTATGACAGGAACATTGTAGAAGAAAGAGCCACTCCCCACAGGGTCCGTTCTGTGACACTAATTTGCCAAGCCCTGTGCCAGCCCTGGGCATGCAGGTTCTTGACATAGGCAGACCAATGACAAGGTACCAAGAAGTGTGTGTCCCGGTGTTGTGATGTGTCTCTGAGGGAAATGGGGTGGGAAGGGGGTGGTCTTCAGGTTCCGGCCTGTGGGAAGAGAGGTGCCCCACAGCTCAGCGGAGCCCGAAAGCTGTGACCTGGATCCCATGTTTCTCAGAGCACAGAAGTGCCCTACTTTTCTCTCTCCTCAGGCTCAGCTGAAGCTACGCCAGGAATTGGCTTTTAAAGGCTGCCTGAGATGTGGTTTGGAGCCAAAAAATCTATAGAGCCAGTACATTTGTGACCTTGTTGAAAATGCTTACTGAGGGAAACCAAGGGGGTGGGACTTGGAATTGTTTCTTGTTTTTTCCTTTTTAAATTTTTCATTTTTGAAATTCATGTGTCTCTCCTCACCCTCATTCTTTTCCCTCTTGGCACATTCCCTCCCGGGCTGCCTGAACCCCCTAACCCCCGCGGTGCTCAACCCTTCGCTTGTCCATACCGCCCCACCCCCCAGCCCCTCTCCATCCCTCGCGCCTCGGGAGTGAAAAGTACCGGTGGGCAAAAATAAGGAGCCTGGGTACAGCCCTGGAAATGAGGCCACAGCTGTCAGGCCAGGCAAGCGTCTTCACAGAGGATGGCACTGCTGGGAGCAGTATCTCAACCCTTCCCCGGGGAGGATCAGTCAGAGTCCCCCCAAGTCCCTCTGGGAAGGGACTATGGCTGTGCTGGCCATTCGTCATCGAACAGACCTGTCCCGGGCCCACCCGCAGGGACACCACCGTGGGTAGAGCTAGTCCCTGCCCATCTGGGGATGACCACAGTGGCGGTGACGCTGCCAGCGTGATGACACTCTGGGGAGCAGACTGGTAGGGGAGCCCAGCCTCGATGAGGGGTCCAGCAAAGTGTCTGCAGAGAGACGCTGTCTGAGCACAGCCCTGAAAGAAACCTAAGCGGGAAGCAGCTGAGGGTGGGGGTGGGGAGAGCGTGGTGTTTCTGACAGAGCACCGTCTGCTCAGAAGCCCTGAGGCCCGTGCCCAGCTCCACAGGGAACTGGGCGTATGGCTGGGAGCCTAAGCAGCCCCCCGGGAACCCAGTGAGCCACTGGAGGGCCTGAGCAGATTCAAAAACTGTCCACCAGCTGTGGGCGTGCACGAGTCCCTGGGAGGAGAAACTGCTGACATGTGACCACGTTGGCACCAGCACTGTGGGCCTGTGCGAGGCCATGCCTAAGGGGCCGGCCCCCAGAGCTCAGTGCAGAACTCGCAGTGGACAGAAGGCTAGCGGGGCCCAGGACTCACAGTGGGGGTATAGGCCTCTCATTTGCGGTGACTGCTGTGGCCTTCTGCCCCCTCTGCCACCGTACAAAGCTTGCTGGACAGGAGGTCTGGCTGCTGCATCATTCTAGAAGGTTCAGTGCTGCTGGGACCAGCAGTTTGAACTGATAACCTGGGCTGTTTCAAATCTTTTTGACACCCAGACATCCTTGTCCTGACTTGTTTGGTTCTTCAGGGGACACTGCCTTCAGCCAGTCATTCCAGACGCCTGTAAATTCAGCTTTATCTATCTGTTCATTTCATTTCTGCAGAGAAGTCAGCTTTCTCCTTCTTCCCATGAGCTGAGCTGTTCCCTGCTGATGGACCTGAGCCCCCACCTCTGTTATTAGCCCCTGGCTCTAGCAGTTCCCTCACTTCCTTCCTGCACTTAAAGCCCGCCTGGTTGCTCTAGTCCAGTTCCTCCTGCTTCTCCTGCCCCCCAGTAGGTCGTAATTGGTTTCTCAGAGCTTCAGCTGTGCACCCCATCTGTGAGGATTTCCTGGTCCCTTCACCCTCCACCGGAAGATTTGTGATGTTAATGCCGCAGGGACCGGGGGCGGGGGGTCATGGAGAAGAGGCTGCAGCTTCAGTTCTCCACCCTCTAGTTCCTCTGCTCTGGCTCTCCCCAGTGATGCCTAGAATAGCAGCCACACCACCACTTTCTGTCCCCAGCCCCAGCCCCACAGCCCAAGGTCACACTGCCCCCAGGATGGGGCTCTGGGCCTGGTGTGACAGAGCAGCTGCCCAGTGAGATCTGTCTCCAGCTCAGCTCTTGAGATGAGTGTCTGTAATTATAGCTCTTGGAAGGTCGCAGCTCTCATTTCATTTTTGTGATGTTTGGGGAAAAAATTCAAACTTCTTTTCACATGTTCTAGTGTTCCCGAGCCAGCTAGGGGGTTTCCAGGAGAGAAAACACAGTGGTCAAAGATACACCCCCAGGCCAAGCTCGATGGCAGGGGAGAGTGGAGGTGCTGGGCCTGGAGAGGAGAGGTCAGAAAGGAAGGCAGGATGGACAGACCCAGCCAGGCGTGAGTGCCCAAGAAGGGTGGGGAGGACAGAGGTGGCCTGAGCTGCCACACCCTCTCGCCCACAGTCGTGCCTCCTCTCAAGGGCCCAGAGCCCTGGCTCAGCCTCCTAGGAGGACAGCGCCCTGCGATTCCATCAGCTGAGTGAGCCTTCCTGCTGCAGTTGTCCCTTCCTGCTGTCTTCCAAGCCCATCCCTCTCCCTCAGTCTTGACTTGGCTCCCGTCAGAGAGGGCATCTGGAAAGGCAGCCCTGAGACCCTGTACTGAACATTGAAGAGCGTGGTTGCAGGAGGCAAAGTCATTTAAATAGCAGCCCAGAAGGGTGGCCTACTTGTGCACAGGTGGTACACAGACTCAGCTCTCACCCCTGTGGCCCCAGTGCACCCGTAATACCCAGGCTGTGGGTGTGAGGCAGCTTTCGTGCTCTGATGGAAGACAGGGGCTTTCTCTCCATTGATAAGACTTTCCTCTTCTCCTTGATTCTATTTGAGGAGAAAGCGTCCCCTGGAGTAGGCACTCCTGCCTCCCAAGAGGAGCCTGGCCTCTTGCTCGTATTATGCTAATCACTCCTTGCAAACAGGCAGACTTTGTAGGAGGTTTGCCTGGTTTTAAGTGAAACCTACGCCTTTGAAGCAAAGAGCCCCAGTCGCTAAAAATACCATATCCTGGCTGTTGATCCAGTCTCATTTGTAAAATGCAAGTTTCCATTGTTAAATCTGCAATCTGCAGCTGCCCCACTGGGAGAAGTGGGTGTCGCCTCCCCAGGCCTGCTCCCCTGCTCACTTCTTGGATCTCCATGCATCCCAAAATGTAGAAGATCCTATATTTTAAAAAATAAAAAATACGGGGGATGCCGGGATTGCTCAGTGGTTTCAGTGCTTGCCTCACAATCATGAGGTCCAGGAGTTCAATTCCCAGCCCCGGCCGGTACACACGCATATGCTGAACTGTAGCACAAGTGGTAACCACTGGGATGGAGGTGAAAGTTCTCGCCCCCCATGCAGGAGGCCCCCAGTTCAGTTCCCACCCCGCGGGCCCCACGTCCACCTGTGTGGAATGAAACTGTCACAACTAATGATGTACAGCTGTGGAGACTGCTCTAGGCCCTCGCCCTTCTCTCTCTCTCACCTCTCAAAACAATAAAATAAATCTTTAATAAAATTAATAATACCTTAGTATTTTGAAAAAAACAAACCATATAAGACGGAAACTGAAATGGTGCAGAAGAATATAGCGGAAAATGTAAAAGACCCTGAACCACCACTTCCTCCCCCAGAAGTAACCTCTGTTTTCAATTTCGTGTATTTCCTTCCAACACTTTGTCTTTGCATTTATAAATACACACTCTGTTGGGTTTTGGGTTGTGGTTGTGGTTTTCCAGCAGCAGATTCTAGACTCAGAATTATTCTCTCCTGTCTTCACTCCCTCGCATGTCGTTCGGCAGAGCACCCCTCCCTGGGACACATTCGGACCCTGCAGTCTAATCATCAGGCCAGCACAGGGTGGGCAGGGGCACTCTCCCTTATCAAGGCTGCCGCATCTGTCACCCATTTCTCTGTGTGGTGGCCTGGTCTCTGCTTGGTGGGCAGTGGCCATGTGACGCTGGGTGGACTGCAGGATGGCTGTCCCACAACAGGCCCCTCTCCTGGCATAGCTGCTTGGGGGGTAGGGGAGGAGGGCTGGTCTGTAAAGGGGGCCTGGGACTCTGCAGACGCCTGCAGGACCCTTTCCCTAGAGGGACATCCATGGATGCTTTACTTCTGGGGCCCTTTCTCACTCGTGCATTTAATCTGGTGACAATTTCCTGGGCAGGAAAGGAACATTGGGATGAAAAACCCATTTCATGCATCTTTAAATTCCCTTAAAATGATCACAGGAGACATCTTCCAGCCTCCTGGCAAGGGGTAGAGGAGAGTACGACTAAGAGGAACTCCCTTCCATCTGGCCGTGAAGAACTAAAGGAGCCCCCTGCATGCTGTCCTTGTCCCATCCCTTCTGCTGTGGCCCCTCCACCCTCCCAGCGCTTTCACTCTGATCTTTCTACCTTTCTCCAAGAGACTCGGCGGTGAGGCTGCTCTCATATTTGCTCTTTGTTACCAGCAGTGGGTATTCGTGTTTCACTTCCCATTCTGTTTTCAGATGGTTATCTCGGTGCCCTTTAAGTGGGCACTTGTAAAGAGCTACAGAACACAGTCTCAGTTCACAAGATTTCATAAAAACCCCAGACTAAAGATTCAAAGCACGGTTTATTCTAGCTCCCTGATCAGAGACGATTCCCTTATGGGGAACCCAAAAATGTATCCAGAACTGCAGGATTGGCCTGAGCCAAAGGCAGTGGCGAGCAAAGTGGACTTCCTCCCCCCGGGCACATGAGGCTGAGGAGATAAGCCCAGGCCAGTGGCTCCTGGAGCCCCAGTGACGGGAAGGCGAGGTGGCAGTCAGGAGTCCTGGGCAGGCACAGGTCTGGCCTGAGACTTGATCTTCTTTTCCCACCAGTGAACACAGCAAGTAGGGGTTACTTGCTAGGCACCAGGGAAGTGAGGGTAGTCCAGTCCGTGGTCCTGAAAGGGAAGCATAGGGGCCCTAACGCCCAAAGCTCCAGGGCCAAGCCCAGGTTCCATGACTGTGCCTCCTTCGGGACGGCGGGTGAGGTCTCCGTGTCCACATGGAGGGTGGCCTGGGCAGCCTGGCAGCAGTAGCACTTTAGGTAGTGGTTCTCACTCCCGACTGGAGCCTGTTAAGAATATAAATCGCCAACTTCCCGGAGTGGGCCTGAGCATGGTCCTGGTGTCCCACATGGTCTGCAAGTAACTCCAACTTAAAGCCACCCTCAGGGATCTCTTGGGGAGGGGCTGTTCCTGACTTGGAGGACCCTCCTGGTTCTGAGGGGCAATTGTGCGACCTTTTAGGTAAGCAAGGACACTGTTGGGACAAAGAGGGGTGGCTTCCACTGAGAGTTGTGGAGCTGACACTGTGATTATAGAACTCAGCAGCAGAGCACTGAGACTGCCACCAGAAAGCAAAGTGGCAGCCCCTGGTTGGAACGCTTCAGGACACAGTAAGTGCCTTAGAGGAAGGGCACCGTGGGAACGCAAGATAGAAGTGGATCGCTGTGATCACCCAGGACCCACAACCATGAGGACAGCCTGTTTGGGGGAGGCATTTGGGGAGCGCGGCATTCTGGCCTCAGTGCAGTGACCATGTGAACACGGAAGTCAGTGTGGGGATTTAAGGTTAGAGGGTCAGAGGGGAGGACAGTGCAAGGCCTTGACAACTGGGCTCAACACCTGCTGAGGTGGACAGGAGGCACTCGCCGTCTGTGTTTGTGGTCGTACAAACAGCCGTGGGGAGTGAGTGGTCTCTTGGCCTGGAACAAAGTACTAGTTGGGAATGATGGGATGAAGTAAGAGGAAAAGTGAACAAAGCAACAGGAAGACGGTTGAGGAAGCACTGGCCCCACACTGTTCCTGGGTACAGTGCTTCAACCTGGGCCGGGCTCCCCTGGCTCTGGCACTTCTGTTACTGACCTGCCTATTTCTCAGGTCACCTCAGTGCTTTGAAGGGACAAGTGATAGAGATGCGGGGTGCCTTCCCCTTACTCGTCCCAAGACAGACTCTTGGCCTCAAGGGGCCCTACCTGGGGTCAAGGAGGTGTCTCTCTCTGCCCTGGGCATTTGAGTTGCAGGAAGTTGGAGCCCTCAGGTGGAGAGAGGGACTGGACCAAGGAGGAGAGGTCTGTGTCCTTCTGCAGGTGACACACAGTGTGGAACTGGCTCTCTGGCCAGATAGAAAATGAACTCTGGTTCAGGAACTTGACTCCACTATGACCCTGCTTGGCTTCTGTTTCTTATTCTGTCCCATGAGCACATGTCCTCTGAGGGCCTGCGTGAGCCCGGCTGGGAGTTGGCAGGGGCATGGCTAGGCAGGTGGGTCTGGGGCCAGTTTGCCACATTGTTTGCGTGTGGGCACTCGGACAGGGTGTGGCCTCTTAAATCCCGCTTGGAAGAGCAGGAGCACAAGAGGGCTTCAAAGGTGAGGAGAAAAGTTCCAGCCATGGTTCTCTCTCTGACAGTCAACCCAGGGGACCCCCAGGCATGCAGGGCTCCAGGCTGCTGGCAGGGTCCACCTGGACTTGGAGTACCAGCAGTGGAATTGACACCCACCCCTGCCCCAGGACCCCATCTCAGGAGCTTCGGCTCCTAGCAGAGGCTGCTGGGAACCTGCTGTTGGAGTCACCCCCATAATAATCCCCACCCCCAACCCCCTGAAGACAAACTATCACCCCAGCAGGGCAGAGCTCAGTGTGGAAACAGGTTGGCACTGTCCCAGCCAGGTGTGGTCAGTGCCCATCAGCCATGGGGGTAGCCCCAGGGAGAGGAGAAGATAGAAGTAGCTGGTTTGCAGATAAGCTGCCCGGGAGCCACAGGAAGATGCTGGAGAAACTTGGGCTCCAGTCCACCAGAAGGCCCAGTGGCATGTGTAGCCAGGGTACCCCAAAATCATCTGCCTTCCAGAAAATGCACCGCTAAGCCCCTGTGCCAGCTGGGCCCTGGAGCCTGTGAGCTGGGTGTATAGTGAGGCTGCAGCCAAGAGTTTGGATGCCACGTTGGGCTGACCAGACAGGTAGGCTCTAATCTGCTTCACTCTCATTCTCGGTTAAAAAGGGACCTGCCCCATGTTAAAAGGACTTAAGGTGTGTGACGTGCCTAATGTAGGGAAAGTGCTCACAGATGTCTGGTATGTGTGGCCATTATTGGGAAGGGAGTGGTGATTCTGCTTAAAGGAAATCTCTGTGACAGGAAAAGGCAGGAGCCCTGGCCAAGGCATGGCATGTATCTTCATTTCTTGGAGTTGATTGTCATGAAGGCAATAGGATTTCCTTTAGTGACCCATCCCTTTGTCTTCATTTGCTCTGAGTATTCAAAAGATGACACACTCAGAAGCCATGGGCTTCCCTGTAAAGGCTTTGAGGCCTGGGGAGGTGGCCTCCCATCCCTTGCTCGTACTGCCTCCCCCACTGTCTTCTCACCTCTGCCTGCTCCTCCCAATACTGCCCTTCCCTCCAGTACCTAACATGCCTCGGCTAGTCCCCACGGCCTTCCCTGCATGTCTCTTGGTGTCGTCCCCACAGCCTCTGGCACAGGGACCATGCCCTTGCCATCTGACCTGCATCCGGCCGTATTCTAGGATCTCTCCATGTGGGCTAGAAGGTACAGCCTCTTTTCTGGGACACACACCTGGACCTCATCTGTAAATCAGGTACCTGCTGAGTTTCCTCAGAGATGCCTCCTTGCAAATCCTGCAGCCAGAACCAGACACTTCACAGAAACCCCAGTGCGTGGTTCAAAAGCCTCAGGTGCTCCAGGCCACCTTGCCCCTCCTGGCAGTTAACTTTCTGTTCCACAAGAACCCATCTCCCTGTTTCCCACTGGGGTCCATTCCTAGGCCAAGCCCGATGGGGTTTCCGGCATGTCCTGCCTTGGGCAGCCTGTGTCAAGAAAGGAGACCAGGGGAAGCCGGACGGCTCAGTGGGTTAAGCGCTCACTTTGCAGCCCCCGGGACCGAGGATCGAATTCCGGCCCCGGCTTGTGCGGACCCATATGCTGAACTGGGGAGTGCCCCAGTTCAGATCTCACCAGGGTGAAGACCCCGGCCCAGTTCCTGCCCTGTGCAGCCCCACTCCCACCTGAGACCACAGCATGTGTCAGAATTGGAGCTCTAGAGTGTGAGGGCCGTGCAGAGCTTAAGAGACGGAATTGTGGGCACTAGCAGTGGGTGGAAGGCCCTCCCAGGGGTCAGGATGGGACAGGTTGAGGAAAGGCCAGAAGGGGGCTTGGAGAGGTGCCTGAATGGACAGTGGGGGACGGGCTCGGCCAGGTTGACGAGCACAGAGAAGATGCTGCCAAGGAGGCCAGCTTCTGATCCAGGAAATACAAAGCCCCTCAAGTCGTGGGAAGGGCCACCTGACCACCCTGGGTGATGGGGGAAGCAGGTCACCTCTCCTGGCTCTGCCCCACTCTCACCTTGGTCCCTAGAGCAAACCCCAAACCTGCACAGAGGGCCTTAGCCCCAGCAACCTCCATGAGACCCTTTGGCTTTCTGGTCACTCCCACCCGAGTGAGGCCTTTCCTGGAGGTCTCCAGGAAAGCCCAGCTCAGGTGTCTGTGGCTGCCCAGAATCTGGCCGTGCCACTGTTGAACAGAGAGAGAAATGGACAAAAGATTCCTTTCTTCCTCTTCCTCGTCCCCTCATGCCATGCCCCTCCCTCCATCGCCTTCCCACCAGCTCCCTGCAAGACCCAGAAAAACAAGTCTTCGTGCTTCCTCCTCCCATCCCCCCCCCAAAGAAACTTTTAAGTATATCAGACACATCGGCTGCATTAAACACGATGAATTTTTAAGGCGTGAGTTGGCAGGGTTACCATGGTTGCCTCTGCCCTGAGGGGCACACTGCCGAGGATTGATTGAAGTGAATAAAACAGATCTACAGTTTTCATACTTGGGAAGCAGAGAGCTGGAAGGGAAGAGCGAGGGGGAGGGCAAGATGCAGTGACACTCTGGAGCTTCCTGAACTTCAGATGAAAGGCCACTCCTCCCCCTGCTCCCATCCTGATGTTACACTGACCCAAAGCTGCTTTCTCTTTAAATTCCTAAAGGATCCCAGCTGTCAGGCAGGAACAAGGCCAGGAAGGTCCTTTCCCCATGGGAATGGCTCTGGGCCCCTGTATTTTCTGTGCTTGACATGAAGCCGCGCTTCAGTTATAGCTGTGACATCGCCCAGAAAACCCTGTGCCTTGTTCCTGCACCACTGAGAAGACAGGACAGAGCTAGTGGCCAAAGGAGAGCGGAAGTGAGGGCCTGCCCCTCCGCGCACAGCGTTGGCCTGGTCAGGACCCAAGCTGCAGGGGTGGATGAAGGGAGGCCAGGCTAGAGGGAGAAGGGGAGGACTCAGAGTCGGAGCCCCCAGGAGGGACGACCCAGATGAGTGGCCCTGCCCCCCCTCAGGAGTGCCCGAAGCGCGTCGCCCTCCTGCTGGTTGGCGCAGCCAGGCCAGCTTGCAGAGCGCTGGCGGCCTCACCCGAGCGGCCAATTGCAGCCTCTGCTTGGGCCAGAGGATCATCTGCTGCTCCCTTTTCTCTTAAAAAGGCCAAGTGCAAAGAAGGAGGGGGTGAAAGAGAGGAGGACGGCGGCTCACTGGCCCAGCCAGCCCTGCTCTGGGCTCAGTGTCAGGACAGGCAGGGGCGTCCTCATGCCCTTACTTGGCAATGGAGCCGAGGAGAGCCCCAGGCCGGCGGGCCTGGGACCTGAGAAGGGTCCGCGGACAGTGAGGGTGGCAGAGGCTGTTTCTGGCTGTGGGGATGTTGCTGCTCCGGTTGAGGGGAGGGCACAGGGAAGTGGGGTCAGAGCCGCATGGCAGAGCCTGGGTTCCCCAGAACACGCACAGCAGGGAACCAGAACGCTTCCTCCCCCAGAAGGGCACCCATGCCCCGGCGCTGGAGCCCACACCTCATTGTGGGGCTCCCAGCTGTCCCCACCCTCTGCCCACCGCCCTTTGTGCCAGGCCGTGCCCTTTCCCCGAGCCCCGGGGCTGCATCTGTCCTGAAGGGGTCGGCTCAGACCCCCTTTTCACTGCCTACTATCCACACAGGCGTCCTCAGTGCTGAACCCTGTCCCTTGGGCCCTGCTGGGGCCCACAGGGTGGACCCCTGCGACAGCAGAGGCTGACCGGGTGGGGAGAAGCATCTGGTGGCAGGAGCAGCCCCCCACCTCGTGCCCCTGGAGAGCACACAGCCTGGGTAGGGGCTCAAGGCCACTGGGCAGGTCTTGACCAGACCAGGGCTCGGCCTTGCCTGAGTTGATGGGGTGTCTAAGTCCCTGGAGCAGAAGCAGCATGTGGCCCCTTCCCCACACCCAGGACCGGGAAAGGGAAAGCACCAGGCTCCCTGTGGGCTTGACAGGGACCAGCCTCTGCCCGTGCCATTCTCCCAGGAGATGAGCAGCAGCCATGGCCTCATGGGCAAGCTTCTCCTGCCCAGTCTGGGCCACGTGGCCTCAGGGTATGACCAGCCAGTCAGGAGCCAAGTAGCACTTTCCTGCTCCCACTCACTCTGGCCCATGTGTCACCTTAAGGAGGGGCTCTGGGTATGTGTCAGGTGGGAGCTCAGAAGAGCACCCTCCACGGTAGGCGCGCGCAGGCCGGTGGCCACAAGGCAGCCGTCTGGGGGACAGTGGGTGCGTGGCCAGTGTTACTGTTTGAAAGGGCAGTGACACTCAGCTCACACGAGCCTCTTTGAGGAGGGCGCTGCTACAGAGTAGAGTGCCTTCCCCAGCAGAGGCAGCAGCATCACAGTCCATTAGGGAAAGTGGCAGCCCCTCTCTGGGGGCTTCAGAGGAGGCTGAAGACAGGTTCCTTCCCTGAGAATTCCTGGTATGTGACAGAGGGACCAGGGAGAACTGTTCCCTCCCTGGCATGAACCAGATCCGGAAGCAGGGGAACAGCTGTCAGGCAAGCAGCAGCAGACTCCAGGGGAGGAAGGCAGAGCCCTATCCACGGGCCATGCTGTCTGAGTGTGAGGGGTGAGGGGCACACACGTGTGGACCCCTGCCCAACTGCAGCCCTAAGGTGGGTGTGCCCGGCCAGGCCCCATCCAGGCCCCATCCAGATTCCCTCCCACCCCACCTCTCTGCCTTGTCCCCAACCCTTTTCAAGCCATTGTTTCATGATAAATAGCACTTTCATAAGGGTATTGAAAATATGGGCAAATGTTTAATGCTTGCAAGCTGTGTTCCATTATGGATGCTATGCTTGCAAGCCAGACAGGCAACTCAAGCCAGGCTGGGGCGCAGCAGAGAAGTGATGACACGGCAGCCCTGCTTGGCAGCCATCTGCCAGCCCCACTGTGTGGGGACAGCCCCCAGTGCCTGCTTATGATGTTCACCACGGAGACAGAGCAGCAGGGAGGGACTCGGCTTCCAGAAGCTGACGCTGCTGGGTCTGGGTCCTCCCTTCCTGGTCCCCTGGTTGGTGCTGTGACTGGTGGTGGTGTCCTCTGTATGGCAGTGATAGAACCCCCTGCCCAGGGTTGTGTGAGCACTTGACAGGAGGCCTCCCGGGTCTCCCTGGGCAGGGCAGCCAGGCCCTGGGTCATGACAGGTGAAGCTGTGACCTCATGGCCACTGCTCTCTGCGACCAGGGTGTGACACACAGAGGTGATGTACTGGAGAATGTCTCCGGGCCTGTCCGTGAGATTGTCCATCAACACACCCATGGTTCTACCACACAGGAATACTCAGCAGTAATTAGTGAGCACCAGGCCCTCTTGTTGGTATGAAGGACCCACGAGGGTCACAGACAAGACCCTGCCCTTTGCAGCTCATGTTTGGTGGCAGACAACCAGGGATCCAGATGCTTCAGATAGTGAGACCCACTCAGAAAGAAATGGGGCTTTCCTAAGAAAGGAGGGTGTGCATCAGACAGGCCTTGCCCAGGCGGGCTTGGAGCTGAGGCCTCGATGGCTGGGAGGAGCCCACATGCCAGTCCCTAAGCAGAGTTGTCCAGGCCAGTGCAGGGGGCAGGAACAGAAGTACAAGAGGCCAGTGCATCGTGCCTACAGGAGGAATTGTAAGAGCTGAGGTTGAAAAGGAGCTGGGTTTTTTATTTAGATCCAGTAGGAAGCTACTGGGGAGTGCCGTGCTCTGACTGGAACGTCGTAAGACAGGCCCCGGTGGGTGCATGGAAGATGAATTCTGGGGCTGAGCGAAGAGGCAAGGAGACCAATTAGAAGCTGGCCTGGAGTTGACCAGGCAAGAGGTGGCAGGTGCTTGCCCCAGGGTGGGGGTGGCTGAGACAAGGCCAGGAGGAGACAGGATGTGCCCTGAAGGCAGAGACCCCTGGCTGACATAGACCTGACACGGGCTCAGGGGATCAAGGATGGCTCCCTGGTTTGAGCAGTGGCACCGTTTCCTGAGATGAGACGCTGAGGAGCCCAAGTCCAGGGGGAAGCTGTGAGTTGTGCTGTGGCCTGCCAAGTTCAAATGCCTGTTGGCTGCCCACTGGGCAGGCTGCTATCCCATGCAGAGCTCAGGGGGGCACTGATTTAGAGACAGCTTTGAAAATATTCATGGGACCAGATGTGACCACCAAGATCCACAGCCCAGAGACAGAGCAGAGGCTGCCACAGGACTAAGGGGAAAGGAGCAGTTGGTGAGGAGAGCGTAGAGTCCCTGGTAGCAAGAGAAGAGTCTTTCCTGAAAACTGCCACTTCTAGCAGTGTAGCGCTGCCAGTGTTCCCCAGGTCTTGGGGACACCAGGAGCCATGGCACCCTCCTGTCCTCACTGCCACCTCCGCAGCTGGTCCTCCACACCCTCCCCGCCTTCCTGTGAGGGCCCCACCCCTGCCCTTCGGCTGCCACCGGTCTCGTTGGCCTAAGGTCCTTGGAGAGCGCTGCCTGGCAGCTGCCTCAGCTGTTGGCCTCTGTCATGGAGACGGCAGCAGCTGCAGGCGACGGGCACTTGTGACCATTTGTCAGAGGGCTCCCCTTCCTCCCCGGCCTGCCCTTCTGGAACATTTCTGTCCCACAGCCCTGGAAACGGGGCTCATCTAGGGATGGGAGGACCAGGAGGGGACAGGAAGTGCTGGCTACACTCTGCCCAAGGGCCAGGCTTCCTCCTGTGAGCTGGCTGTCATCCCCATCGGTGGTACCAGTGGGGTTCCCCAGCGCAGGTCCCCTTCTCCATATACTGTGCACCCCACCGAGGTTGTCCCTCTGAGTAGCCCCCATTGTACAGGCAGGTACTGCCCCCAATTGGGAGGTGAAGACATTGTTGAATAGACATTGAGTCACAGCTGGTCAGGAGCACCAGGCTCTGGGGCCTTTACCCCCCACCCTCCTCCCTACCCCTCACCCACGCCAGGCATGCAGGGGAGCCCCCTAGGCGATGGCAGAGCCTTGGTAACCTGCTCTCTATCCCCACAACCCCCAACACGCCCCATCCCTCAACAGCCTTGTTTCGATTTCCCTGGTGGTTTCTTGCCCCAGTCTGCTGGTTCCAGCTGGGCCAGGGCTGGAGCCGGCCTGCCCACTGTTTGCACTTTGTGGTTTGGCCTCACCATTACCAAATGCTCTGGGATTTTTCCGGGCCTGGGCTGGGGAAGAATCTTCTCCAGCTTGGCCCCCAGGCATGGCTGGTATTCAGAGGGAAGCAGGAAGCCAGTTTCTGATAATGCTGAGTTGACTGTGAGTTCAGTGACCTGGGATGGACATGTCCCTGGCATGTCATCTCCAAGTGTGCTCATGTTGTTCAGCACACGAGAGCTTCAGGCCTCCGGCCCTGTCCCCACCAGGCCCAGGCCTGGCCTATGGTGCTGCTCTGGAGCACAGACTAGGAGTCAGAGGAACAGACAGGAGATGGGGAGGGGGCAACGCGCTGGCACCAGCCCATCAGGAGCTCAGGGGCCATACCCCCCATTGCCCACCACTTGCTCACTCCCGTGTAGCCCCTCCCTGCTGCTTCCATTGGCTAGAGCCTCGGGAAACCTGGACCCCCAACAGGGGGTCCTGCTCATTCCTTCAAGGTCAGGCCTCAGTGGCACAGGGGCACACTCAGGAGGTCGACAGGCTTCCTCCAAGCCTGTCCTCAAGACCCACCTGCTGTTACAGATTTCACGTTGGTCCAGGGACCCTGGAAAAACTGCTTTTCTCTATTTTCTGGGTTCCCTGTTTTCCTTTTTATAAAATAGGGCTCCTTTCCACCAAGCCCAAGACTTATCCCCCTAAGACTCTCACTAGAGGAGAGGCAGTGAGTGGGAAGGAGAAGTGGCCCTAACTAATCCCATGACTTGGTCAAGTCACTTTGCCTCAGAGCTTCCTCATCTGAACAGCAGAGCTAAAGAGCAGGGTTGTCACAGGGTTCACTCAGCTCACAGGTGCCTCCCTGGTGGCCCCCTCCAGGCCACGGTGTGGTGCAGCCGGGAGCAGCACTGACAACTTCCTGACCCCAGGGGCACTCATGATCGGGGTGTGTAGAACTTGTCAGAGGAAAAGTAAAGCCGGAGAGGGGACAGGGAGTGCCATGAGTAGGAGGTCAGGAAGGTCGCCCGGGATCCTGTGATGATACTAGTAGGCAGAGGCCCAACTGTGTCTCAGAGCTCCACTTCCTGGCCTGGGGCAAAGCAGGGGATATGTCGTCTAGGGGGTTCTGGTATAGCTGGGTGAAGGTGAGTGGTTTGGGGAGGCATGGAGCCAGGTCTGCTGTAAACAACACCTCTGTGTGTGTCACAGGCCTCAGACCCAGAGCCCCGCATCAGCCCCAGGAAAAACACAGGTTTCCTCAGGATGCTGAAAGGCCAGGGAGAGGGACCTAAAGTGAGGCCCAGAGGCTTCCGTAACTTGTGCTCCACCTGCTTTCCAGGCAGCTGTGCCTGCTGCTGAACGCAGAGAACATCTTTCACTCCATGGCAGACATCCTGCTCCGAGAGGAGGACCTCAAGTTCGCCTCGACCATGGTCCACACCCTCAACACCATTCTGCTCACCTCCACAGAGCTCTTCCAGCTGAGAAACCAGCTCAAGGACCTGAAGACGCTGGTACTTGTGTCCACGGGCTCTGGCCCGGGTCTAATCCCCCGTGCGCTTCAGCACTCAGCATGCCAGCCACACCCCTCAGCTCCGGGAGGTTCTTGGGGAGGAGACAGGATGACATTGGAGATCTCCCTGGTCCAGTGTAAAATATGGATGCCCCTGTGGAGGCCACATGTAAGCACCAACCATGGGGGTGAGTCACAGCTGGTTTCCAGGGAGCCGGCGCTGCAGAGGTTTGCCACACAGCCTCCCAGCTGTCTGCCAAGGTCTGCGTGCCCTCCCTGATCCATCACAGGTTGTCCCTTTTCCTCTCGTGGACACCCCACTCCCACCCTGGCACTAGCCCCTCCCACACAGATTGGTTCAATGGCACGACCCAACAGGGTCTTGCCCTCTGGGTGATGCCACCCGGTCAGGATCAAGCCTCTGGGTTGTCACCTGCCAGACATGTGGAGTTACTGCTCTCCTGGCCCCTCTCTCCCACAATTAGACCCATGTGTCACAAGGCGTTTTGTCAGAAACCAGGGTGTCACAGCACTACCTGTCCCAAGCTTTGGATGAGGACCCACCAGTGCTGGTCAGAGAGCTGGGAAGCACTCACCATCCTGCTCTGGAGGTCATGATCAAGGTCTTGCTCAGCCCAGGAAGCGGGGCTGAGCTGCAGAGGACCTCCAGGGACAGCCACCTTCCTGAATGTGCCAGCAGCTCCAGGGGTTTCGTTCCCAAATCTGGGCTGTGGCCGTGACCCCTACAGTCCCCTTCCCAGCCCAGACCCTGCCCCTGCCACCTCTTGGGAGTCTCAAATACGTCCCAGCCTGGGCTGAGGGCATCTGGGGCCAAGCAGCTCGGAATGATCCAGACCACACCGCTGCCTCCTTCCTGTGGTTCCTTCCAGACATTCACAGAGGCTTTAAGAATTTTCCTCAGGGCAGGGGCTCCCCTGAATGTGGGCTCAGCTCCTGGACTGGTTCCCAAGTGCCAGGTGGGCCACAGAGTGGGGAGGAGATGTGGCAGGTGAGGATGAGAGGAGGCCCCACAGGGAGAGCCTGGGCCCAGAGGAAGCGCTGTCTTCACCTGCACTCCGCACCTCCCCTCACACTTCCAGCTCCGTGGGGTCCTGGAGCACTATTGTTGTTTGCCAAGGGCAATAAGGCCAGCACAGAGGCCAGGCTCACTCCCCTGCAGCCACCACCGCATGGCTCTGTGGGACCCAGAGTAATGACAGGGTCTAAGGAGGAGCTGTCAGCGTTTCCTGTGTGACAGCTTGTTCCCAACAGGGCTGCCAGACAACTCAGTGCTGAGCTGGCTCCAGAAGTTGCCCTCGGGCTGTGGCCCTCCCCTCTCAGGTCCCCACAAGGAGCCCAGGTGGGGAAGGAGCAGTTCGGGAGGAGCGAGGTCTGTTAACTGGTCTGTTAGCTGCTCACACCTCTCCCCACCCTCAGGAGAGCCAGAACCTGTTCTGCTGCCTGTACCGCTCCTGGTGCCACAACCCAGTCACCACGGTGTCCCTCTGCTTCCTCACCCAGAACTATCGGCATGCCTACGACCTCATCCAGAAGTTGTATCCTTCACTCTCACTATTCTTCCCGTCCAGCTGCTGAGGTTCCAGCAGGGGCCAGGTGTTCCCTTCCTGCCCTCTGCCCCCGGGCCCCATGGTGTCAGAACCCATACGGGCAGGGATGTATCTGCCTTGGGCAGCAAGCAGGGTCACGTGGGGCCTCGTTGAGGGGTCCTGGCCCTGGAGAAAGCTCCTGAGTTGGGCTTTGGGGCTGAGCCGGCTGTCTAGGTGCGGGGCCCTGGGGGCAGATCCGGCTGCGCCTGTGTGAGACCCGGGGCAGGAGAGAAGGGCGGGGTGCAGTGGAGGCTGTTGGGCTGCAGCAGGCAGGTGTCGGTGAGGCCTGCAGGCCTGAGCTGAGTGTCGGCAGTGTGCTGGGGAGGAGCTCAGAGACTTTTGGGGGCCACAGAGCCAGAGCCCAGCAGGCTTAGCAGATGATGCTGTGAGAGAAGCGGGCTGGACGAGGGGCCTCCAAAAGAGCAAAGACCCCCCCCCCCAGTACACCTCAAGGCCTGTCTCAGCGAAAGGCATCTTTGGTCAGATTTTATTTAAAATACTGCAGAGCAAGCCAATCCTCTGTGAATGCCTGGTGTGTGACCCTGGCTTGGAGAGCCCCTTAGGATGCAAGATTAGCCTCCTTCCCTGATTGGCCAGGAGTTGGGGGCTAAGTAAAGAGAGCCCCTGATGTGTCTCTGTTAAGGGTGAGCTGTCGCCTTGCCTGGCTCCCTCAAGGCACCTACTCCCCTAGGTGTGCTCCTCTTGGCCACTGGTGTGACCCAGGGGCCACAGGCCACATGCTTGCCGCAGCCCTGACCTTGGCCCGGCTGCCGGGTGTCCCCTCAGGCTGGAGCAGGGGCCTTTCCTGCCCAGCCCTCTCCCACAGGCTGCAGGGCCGTGATAAGAGCCTTTCAGAGCCCGGAAGGCACCCAGGAGAAGCTGCCAGAGCAGAACTGGTGCCCTTGCAGGGGGACAGCTGTGCCACTCTTCAGTGAGGGACACGAAGCGGAGAGGAGAATAGACACGTCCTCCATGTGCTCAATGCTACTCAGGCAGAAGTAGGTTCTGTACCTCGGAAGACAGGCCTGGGGGCGGAGGCCGCTCTGAGCTGCTGCGTCAAGCCCGTGTCCCAGCACTTCAGGCCCCACCCCCATCTGAGGCCCCTCACAGAAACAAGCCGCGTGGCCCAGTGGACAGACTTTCCTTGACTGCCCACCCAGCGGGGACCTGGAGGTCACTGTGGATTTCCTCACAGAGGTGGACAAGCTGGTACAGCTGATCGAGTGTCCCATCTTCACATGTAAGGGCCCTGCCTCTAGACTTGGGCCGGCCTGGAGCCAGGCAGGGTTGAAGCCACACGCAGAGGGAGATGAAGGAGGGAGGGAGGTAGTGAGCGAGCCGTCCCCCAGGGATACGCTAGAATGTCAAGACTGTAAGACGGGTGATGACAGTCAGAGCTGAGGAAATCAGATGGAGCCGGGCTGGGACAGGTGGACTCAGAAAATGGCTTCTGCCAATGTGCCTCAAGGTACATGTCACGGACACACCAACGTTGACAGCAAAGCCCACCTGGAGACTAATACCATCCCTGCCAGTGAGAACCGGATCACTGCTGTCAGGGCACAGGTGGGCAGCTGTCCCAGAGCTGTCCCTAGCTCCCCCACTCCCTCGGCCCTGGCTCTTAGACGCTGTGGGGACCCTGGGCCCGCCTGCCTGTGCCCCTGCGTTCCCAGGAGCCACACACTCATCTCCCTGCAAAGCAGAGTGGGCATTTGCTGGGAGCTAGTGGGTAGGAGCGGCCTGATTGTAACACCCAGGCTAAATGTGCAAAAGTGGCAGCTGCTGGGGACGAACACAGCTCTTGGCGCTTCAACACATTCAACGCCTTCGCCCAGAGCAGACGACTGAATGAAACTCATGTGCTTACGGTGCAGTGGGGAAGCCAAGAGGCAGCCCTGCCAGCAGCCACCTTCTTACCAAAGTGGCCGCCTGGGCCTCCTACTCTCTGGCAACAGCTATGACCCATCCAGCTGAGCCCGTCGACTTTCATACTGGAGCCCAAAGACAGATTCGGGACCCCTCCCCTTGCTATCATCCAAACAGAAAGCAGCTTCTCTAAACAATCAGACGCCACTCTGATAGATGCCCAGGAGATACAGGAGTGGGGGACCACCCTTTTCGCAGCAGAGTGCCCCAAGCTTGTCTTAAGTGGTCCCCTGACCTTATATCTCACTTCCCCAAGAACCTGCCAGGACATGTCAGCGTGCCGTCCCCAGAGGGCAGGTCCAGTCTAACCCTAGAAAAGCCACAAGCATCTTCCCTCTGGGTGCAGGGCTTTGTGGGAGTGACCACAACAGACCCTGGTCCTGCCCAGCACCCTTTCCAACCCTGGGTGGCCTAGACCCCACTGGTAGCTAGCTTGGCCCCAGGGCCCAGAGGAGGGACTGGACTCAAGCCCACGCTTCTGCTAGGGTTGCCAGGCCTGGGGACGACTGCTCAGATCTCCACTGGTGGCTGCTGCCACCTAGGACAAGGGAGGGGCTGCAAGAAGCCCCTGCTTCCTGGCTCACCTGGCCCCAAGGCCTGGCGGCTCCCTCTCCCAGTGTCAGCCCAGACTCTGCACAGCGGCTGCTGGGTGACACGGCCTCTCCAGAAGTGGGCATCTCATCCTCCAGAAAGGATACCGGCACTGGGCTGAGACACAAGAGTGAAGAAGCCAGTGATGCTCCTAGAGGGGCTCAGAGGAGAGAAGCGGGTGCTAGGCAGAACCAGGGGTGCATCTCCTCCCGTCTGGTGGGGTGGTGGCGGGCTGGCAGCTGAGGTGGATTCCCCAAAGCCCCTACCAGACACTCCTGGGCTTGGTTTCTGTTTAAGCCACACACGAAAGCGTTTTTCCATCCTGCCTTCCCTCAAAGCTGTCCTAATCCAGTCTTTCTCTCCAGCTCACCCTATTTATAACTCTTGTGCTGGCACGTGTGGAGCAGACTGGGGAGCCTGGTACACTACAGGCCCCAAGCCCCCTCCGTACCAGGGAGGCTGGGAGCATGGGGCCAGGGAGCAGGCCCAGCAGCGGTCTGGGAATCTCCAGGCAGAGGTGACTGCTGGGAGATCAGACAGATGGGCAGGTGGGTAGGTAGGAAAGGAACGAGATCATGGGCACAGCTAAGTGCTGCTGGAGGAGGGGCTGTGGAGCCCCTGGCTGGCCCTCCTGGCCAGGCTGAGGTGTAGCGCCCTGGCTCCTGACCTCTGCCCTCTGCCCTCTGCCCTCCGCCCTCCTGCAGATCTGCGCCTGCAGCTGCTGGATGTGAAGAACAACCCATACCTGATCAAGGCCCTCTACGGCCTGCTCATGCTGCTGCCCCAGAGCAGCGCCTTCCAGCTGCTCTCCCACCGGCTCCAGTGCGTGCCCAACCCCGAGCTGCTGCAGACCCAGTGAGTGCCGGGCTGGGACGCCTGCCCTCTGCCTCCGCACGGTCGGGGCCGCAGGGGCCTGGCGAGGAAGGCGTGCCTACAAAGGCACCTCAGCGTCACACCCGCCTGTCACCGCAGACCCTGTCCCCCTCAGAGCCCCTTTTCGTGGGGTCTCCTATTTCCACATCAGAACACCAGGCTGGCGGATTTGGGGAGTAGGTGGCAGGTGGTGATGATGCCTTCTCTAAGCAGTCAGGGTTGAGTTACTCTGAAAAGTCAGAGGGCATGCCACAGTCACTGAGGCCCCTGGAGAGAAACTCCAGGAGGAGGAAGAATCCATGCCCCACCTCAGAGACTGTCCCTTAGAAAGCTAGATAGGACCTAGTCCTAGGCCTCCACCTGTGACAGAGGCTCAGAGCCGGGCCCTTGAAGACCCCAGCATCACTGGGACCATCCCAACCCCTCCTGGGTGGGTGGGAGGTACGGTGCACCCATAGCTTCATTGCCTCGGTGCTCCCTGCGCGAGAGAGAACAGGTCCTAGAAACCTCCAACGAGAGGCCCAGCGTGACGGCTCTGGCAGGGCTGCCACGGCCCTTGGGGGTGGGGGGCAGTCCAGGCCCCCACCCAAACCCACTGCTGGCCCAGCCCCCAGAGCCTGTTGCGCCGTGTCTATATTTGGTAACCCTTGGAGGCTTTGCTTCATCCACAGGCATTTGGCATCTGAGATGGAAAATTTCACTTGTCAGGTCGCCATGGAAACAAGCAGAGCCACTGAGAAGATTTACGCTGAATGGAGTGCACCCAGCTTGCATCAGATGCCCTGTGTTTCTAGAATTCCCTCCCAGGCTGTTCAAGCCACTCGGAGGCCTGGCGTCTCACTCCCTGCAAGGGCCTTGGGCCTTTGCCCTTGGGATGGATGCAGGCAGCCTTGAGATGGGCCTGCCCAGCACTCAGGGCCCCTGATCTGAGCCCCTGCAGCCTCCGTGCCACCCCTCGCACCCAGCCTGGCCTCTCCAGAGGCTGGGTGTGGCCACCTGACTGGTGGTCTGCCCCAGGCCAGCTGGGGGTGCTTGAGCCCTCAGCAAGTGTGCTTCCTAGGCCAAGGCCCAGCTCCTGCCCACCCTGACCCTTTCCCTGAACAGCAGCTCTTCAGGGGGTCAGTGCCTGGCACTGCCCCCACTGCTCATGACGTCCCCCGGGGGATCCCCAGGGTAGCAGGGAGTAGCTGTTTGGAGAGAGGCTCTGAAGCCACACTGCCTCATTGTCCTCGCCTCTGCACTGGCCTTCCCAATACCTGATGGGTCTTAGGGTCGTCCTGGCAGGCACTTAGGAAGGTGCAGTTGCAGGGGAGAAGGACGCAGGAAGGACTGCTTCCCTGTGACCTCTGGTTTCCACCCCTTGCCTTCCTGGGGGAGGCCTCTGGGCCAGCCACAGACCCTATGCTGTTAAGAGCACGTCCTCGCTCCAAGTTCTGCCCAATAGATCTCTTCTCAGAGTAGTCAGACACTCTCTGCATGTGCCCCAAGCCTGCGTAGACCAGGTTTGCAGAGAGAAGCTAGGAAAATGAGAATTCCCTTAGAATATCACACGGTCAGTCAGGAAAGTCTCAGGACAAGGGGTTGAGGCCTCTGGGTAGAGGGACCTATATAGGTCAGTGGGTGATTCACAGGCCTGAATTAGGATCTGGTCGGAGTTCTGCCGGGGATTTGCTGTGGGACATCAGGCAAGCCCCACGCTCTCTCTGGGCTCTTGGTTTCTGTACCAGTAAGTGAGCATTTGCACCACATGGTTGCCTGAGGCTCTGCCTGGTCTTCAAGTCCCTGGGTTCCCAGCCTTTCTTAGCAAGGACCTAGGCAGAGTTGTCATAGATACAGGCAGGGAGCATGGGCAAGCACAGCTGGGGGAGGGGTCAGATTGCAAGGCTGAGCACAGAGGGACAGCTCATGCTGGAGAGGGGGCTGAGGGACAGTCTCAGCCCTGAGGGGGACAGGCAGCTGGAAGACAGCGTCAGGTGGCCTGACAGGCCTACAAGTGGGGAACAGCTGGGGAGTTTCTGTGGTCCTCAGCCCTCCCTGTGTGCGCAAGGCGCCTGCAGGGCTGGGGACCCTGGCCTCCCAGGCCACTCCCCAAAGACCATGACCTCAGTGATGCAGGAGAGACCCTCTGAAGGAAACACTGGTGATACCAGCATTGGCCTGGTGACAGATGTGTGGGTTGGGGGGCAGGAGAGAGGGCCAGCTCTGAGCTCTGAAATCCCAGCTCTGTGCTCCTGGCTGGTGTCCCCGTCATTCACTGCCTGATTATCGTAAACACGGAGAGAATGTGCAGGCCTGAGCAGTGGCCATTTCCACTAGGACAGGCAGGGAGAAGAGCCCTCACCTCCATGCTCGGAGGAGACCCCTCTCTGCTCCCAAGACCTCCCAGGCCAGGAAAGGTCAGCCCTAAGAGGCTCAGTCACTGGGGACAGGACTTGCTGCCACAAGGGTTCAGTGCAAGGTGCCGCCCACTCCTTCCCCACCCCACCCCTCACCCCGGCCACATCTGTGCACATCGCCTTAGGTTGTCCATCCATTGCTGGCATTTCCACAGACACACCTCTCAGTCCCTCTGGCCCTAATGCCTTGGCTTCCCAGGAGTGTGGAGGGAGCAGCATAAAGACCCGTGGATGCCCAGCATCAAATGACATGCTTCAAACGTCATCTCTGTGGCCTCATGTTTTCAGGCCTGGGTTGGGGTAGCATCTGGCCACCCCCTAGAGTGAGAGCTCCAAGTTCCAGGTTGTCTGTCAGCAGTGCCTGTCAGGTTCTGACCACTGGTCACCTGTACCTTACCAGGGGCCAAGCTCACCTCAGAGGGCAGAGTGGTAGCCACAGCGGCTGTCTTATCAGGTACCTAGGTGGGAGCTGGGCACCAGGCTAAAGTCTGGTGGAATCCGCACAACACCCATGCCATCCCCACTTTACAGATGAGGAAACTGAGTCACATATCCAAGGTCAAATGGCTAGAAAGTGGTTGTGTTACTATTGGGTCAGGTCTATCTAGTTCCTGTGCTTAGCTGCTGCCTATACCACCCCGCACCCTCATAATAGGGGTCTGTTCATGAATTCAGAGGGCCCGAGGATGAACAGCCCACAGCCTTGATGAGGCCCTTTACTAGAGCCCCAAGACCACTAGGCCTCAGGGGCTGGAGGAAGACACTTGCCAGCCTACACAGTTGCTTCCCCAAGGCAGGGGGGTTAAATAAGGGATTAGCAGTCTGTCAGGTGCATCTGCTGAGAGGATGGTTAGGAATGGGAGCAGGGCCTAAGGAGATCGAGCCCCCAGGGACAAGCTAAACACTGGGCTTGAAGGGGGCAGCGGGGCTACTACATTGCACAACTATAGGGAGCATCGGCCACATTGTGGTTGTACAGTGCACAACCTGTGCTGCTGTACAGAGCAGTTGGAATGGGTGGTAGCAACAGTTGTAGGAGCCATCAGCATGCTCAGTGGTGACACTAGCTTTCCTGTCCCAGGGACAGAGAATGACTGCAGGCCTCTGGGCCCCAACACACAAAAACAGGTGACTGGCCAAGTTGAGGGTCCAGTAGAGACTCTATAGCCATCCCTGTTTTCCCTGGCCCTAGCCCTGCCCCAGAGAAAGAGCCAGGCTGCCTCCTCCCCCTTATCCCTGGACCCTGTTCCAGGCCCCAGCTGGCTTCCTGGCTGGCTGCTGGCCCTGGCTTTCACCCTAAAGGGAGCCACTCGTAAACAGGAAATGCTTCTCGGCTCTGTTGCCAGCGCAGACTGAAGGCCACGTCCAAGCAGCAGTGTTGACTAGTCCACCAACCGCAGGGGAAGGCGTGCTCCCCGGGTTGGGGGCCATTAGGGAAGGGTTGCTGGACCTGAGGCAGACAGATGCCCTGAGGTTGCGTTCCACCAGCCTGTGTCCCTGCCCTCCTGTGCCCAGTACTGCCACCCCCTCCCATCTGTGTGGAGACACTGACCCTGGTCCCTTCTGCTCCCTCTTCCCAGAGACAGTCTGAAGGCAGCCCCTAAGTTGCTGAAAGCAGACTCCCCTGGCATCGACTACACAGAGCTGCTGCAGCACTTTGAGAAGGTCCAGAAGAAGCATCTGGAAGTGAGGCACCAGCGGAGTGGGCGTGGCGATCACCTGGACCGAAGGGTTGTCCTCTGACAGGCCTGGCATGGAGAGGGGTCCAAGGCGTGGTCACAGAGCACTCGGGGTCTTCAGGCCATTTCCCAACAGAGCCTGAGGACCTGCCTCAGGGGCAGGGCTGGCCCTGGTCACCAGCCCAGGGCAGGGTGAGGGGACGGAGGCTGCTCCCCTCACAGCCCAGCCCCCAGGCCCCCAGCGCTGGCAGCTGCAGCCGCACTGGCATTCAGACAGCTGGCTTCCCACCAGGGCAGGACGACGGCCTCAGACAGCACCTATGCTCTGGAATCGGTCTCTAATACCCTCTTGTAAAAAGAGCTGACCTCCCCAGCCCACCAGAGTTCTGGCCTCCGTGATGTGTGTGTACATTCACACCTGTGTGCACATCGGGACCAGCACAGAGGTCCATATGACTGATGCACCACCTGCCCCAATAAAGAAATGACAGGAAACCCTTGACCTGCACCCTCCTACTCCTTCCCACTGGCGCCTGCCCCCTGCCTGGTGCTACAGCTGCCCAGGACCTTACCAGTTCTCCTGAAGACCTGGTCTCTGGCCCCAAGGAGTGCTCGCTGCAATGGGCGAGGCTGGTCACTGCACACTGGCCTGCCTAGAACCCTGGACCCTTTCTAGGCACCTAATCTGACTTTTCCATCCTGATGCTCTCGGGAGCAATGGGACACGTCCCCATTGGACAGATGAACTCAGCATCAGGAGTTTCTCAATAAAAGGTCATTACACACTGCAGATCCCTGGGGATGAAAGGGAAGACCCAGACCAGTGGAGGGGGGGTAGGTCCCAGATGTCCACCCCTTGAATTGGCTGAATGAGCCTCACCTCACTATACCTGTAGGCCTGGGTCCCCCTGACCCCAAGTTTTGGGAAACCTTAGATGGACCTAACGCACTACTGGGTGGCTCTCCTAACCCGTGGGGTGCGGGAGGAGCTTTTCTCTAGGGTCCCAGCGACCTCGGGAGGGTGGGTTTCCTTGCTGGCGTCTCGCCCTGGCCCACGTGCACACAGTACGCTACACACATGTACCCAGGCATCCGGGATGGGGGCGCAGCCCACGTATGTCCTGCTGGTCTGACTTAGTCCCCACCCACCCCCAAGAAAGGAGGTTGTCTGAGGACCAGGTCTTGGCCACCCCCCTGCAGAAGGAGCCAAAGAGCTCGAGGAGGGTCCGAACTCCTCAATGCCTGGGCTGAAACGTCTCGAGGCGGGCGGCCCCTGGCTCACCCTGTGCCCCGGCTGCGGATGTGTCCTGCGGGGTGCCCCCGGAGGACCCCAGCCCGCCCTCCCGCCTGTCTGCTGAAAGCGCGGGAAGCCCCCGGCCGTAGCCCAAAGGCCGGAAGGCGGCGGTGAGCCCCCAACCGGGGGCGGGTCCCCCTCCGGTGTGGGGAGCCGGCGGGCTCCGCCCCAGCGCCGCCCCCGGCCCGCGGTGGCGCCCTCGCCTGCGGCCCGGCTCGCCGGACCAGTCTGGCCGCGCCGGGTTCGGATTTCAAAGCCTCGGTGCCTGGCGGCGAATGGGCCTGCGCCCGCGCCGGCCGTTCCCACAGCCCCTCCCGCCGCCGTCCCCCGCCTCCCGCGCCCGCTCGCCCTGCCCACGTGACGCCCGCGCCGCGGCGGCTCCGGTTACCGCCGCCTCAGTCCCCGCGCCCAGGCTGCGCCGCCAGCTGCCCGCGCCGCGCCCCCCGCGCCGCCGCCAGCCCCGCCGTGACATGGCCCGCGCCGCCCTGCGGCGGCCAGCGACCCTGGAGCGCGGCGCGGCGGGCCGCTGAGCACGCCCGGCTCCCCGGGTCGGTCGGTTCCCTGCGCCCCCCGCCCCAGCCCCGCCGCCGCCCGGTCGGAGCATGGAGACGGCGGAGAAGGAGTGCGGCGCCCTGGGCGGGCTCTTCCAGGCCATCGTCAACGACATGAAGGTAACGGGGCGTGCGGATGCCCCTGGGGGGCGCGTGGCGGCGGGCGGCAGTGCCCCTAGGTCGGTGCGCCGCGGGGTCCGTGTGTCCTTGTCTCAGTGTGTCCGGCCCGCGTCTGCTCCTCGCCCGGGTCTCGTGTAAAGGGGTGTCCGTGCGGTGCGCGGGCTCTATGCCGGGGGTCTTCCGATTACAGCTCAAGCCTGCACCCACCTGAGCTCCCTGTGCCCCGGACCCCCAAACCATGAATGGATCCCGGGCGACTCTACGACCCATGAACAGGTCCCATTCTCTCCAGCCCCCAACCCCTATACCACCTTGGCCTCCCCACCTCCCCCCGACCCCCACCCCCACCCCCACCCCAAGGCTGGCCTTGGGGCCCAGACAATGCTGTCACCACCAAAGCAGAGAAAATAAAGCTGAGAACCGTTAACTCCTTCCCCACCGACCTTGGCCACTGCGCCCGACCCTTAAACAGTCTTCGGGGGTCCTACCCCTCAGGAAGCCCCAGGACTCCAAGGTCTCCAGGAGTGTCCCTGCCTCCCAAGGCCTCTGTCCTCACCTTGGGAGGAGGAGGGGAGAAGGTTGAGGTTGGTGGAGCAACCCCAGGGGAGAGCTTTCCCTACCCTATTTCCACCCAGTCCCTCAGCCCCAGCGCCTCCCCATGATTGCCAGCCAAGGTCATGCTGGAGCATGCCACCCATTCCTGGCCCACCTCTGGTTCACCTGATGGGGAAACTGAGGCCTGGGAATGGTTCAAGGTCATTTAGGAGACTGTTGGACGCTGTCCCTTACCTCACCCCTCATTGTCGATCCAGGAGCCAAGGGGAATCCTCTCCCAAAGAGGCCATGGTTTGGCAGGGCTGGCTGAGGCTGAGGCAGAGAGGAGGTCTAGTTCCAATGGCAGGATGGGCTCAATAACTGGCCTTCACCCCCTACTCTATTGGGGTGGAGAAAGAACAAGGGAGAGAACTGGGTTCCCCCACAGGAACTCCTGAGAGCCCGCCCCCTCCCTGCCTATCACACACTTCCAAGTATGCAATCCCACGGTGATATCACAGGTGACATCGTAGACCCGGGAGGAAACACCACTCACCCAGGTGCAACCTGCCCCATAATGCGCAGGCAGGCCAGGGGCTCCTGGTGCTTCCAGGGAAACAGCCCCAGGGCAGCTGTCCCTTGCCCTACCAGAAGGGGCTGGAAGCTACCCTGGCCTGGGACCACACAGTTGGCCCCCACCCCTGTGTGGGGTGCTTCCCCTGAGACCTCCATCCCTTACAACTTCACCCCCAGGCCCTTCTGCCAGCCCTCAGAAATCCTGGCTCCTCTGTGCCCTCAGCAGCCCAGCCTGTCCTGTGGACATCATAACCCTGGCGCCAGGATCCCCCCGTGGGACCAGGGAGCCATGACCACCCTTCCCAGCCACTCCCAGGGCAGGCTGAGGGTGGGACCTTCCTGCACCCATCTTCTGCTGACAGCATCTTCGGAAACACTGCAAAGAGCAGCAGTTTTTGATCAGAAAAGGGGAGCAGGACTGTCTCCCTCCCTCTCCAGCCAATTCGCAAGGAACTTTGGGATGAAACAGGCCCAGACTGAAGCAGAGTTTGGGTAGGATTTTCTGACATGTGGAGACAAAAGGGGAGAGGTTGCACCTGGGCCAATGTCAAGTACCGATATCCCCCTACCTAGGACACATGAATGTGCTCTGGCCAGAGACAGAGCAGGGCCACCCAGAGGCCCATCGCCTGGATTTAAGGAGCAGCTGCTGGCTCTTTCCTTCTGTGTCCTCAGAAGCAGCAGGGCTTCCGTAGGGGGTGACCAGGTTGAGGAGACTAAGCTTGCCCCATGCGGTCTCCCCACGGCGTATCCACAGGCACCACCTGGAGGCCCAGACCCTGGCCCAGGGGTTAGCGGGGAAGGCTCCTCAAGCTGCACCTGGAGCTTGGTGGGGGCACCACTCAGGGATGGGGAGGGGCCTCTCGGGAGCTTTTCCTGCCAGTTGTGCCTCATTTAACAGCTCAGATGCCCACTGCGTGCCAGGCTGCCCACTGAAGCCCAGAGAGGGACAGGGACTTGCCCAAGATAACAGGACCGGGCATAGTACCTGGACTGTTCCTCAGCCCCCACCTGCCCTAGCAGCACCTCCAGCAAAGTGAATGAGGCCTCCACCCAGCAATGATCCGTCCAGAAAAGGAGCCATAATTTTTGTCTACTCTCAAGACTGGAAAGTGTCAGGGATGCTGGGATAAGCTCAGCCGTTGAGCGCTCACCTCCCAATCATGAGGTCTGGGGATCGAATCCCAGCCCCAACCCGTGCAAACCTCATATGCTGAACTGCAGTGCAACTGGTAACCGCCAGGATGGCTCAGCGGTGAAGGTTCTCACCTCCCATGCGGGAGGCCACCGCTTCAGTTCCCACCCTGTGTGGCTCCACAGCCACCTGTGTGGAATGAAACCATGTCACAACTAATGATGTACAATTACGACTGCTCTGGGCCCTCCCCCGCTTTTCTCCCCCACCCCTCACCCCCACCTCTTTCTCACCTCTCAAACAATAAAAAATAAATCTTAAAAAAAAAAGAGTGTCACTGGGACACAGGCAGGGATCCTGTGTCCTCTTTGCTAGCCAGCATTAGCTGAGCACTTACTAGGTGCTGGCACAGTGCTGTGCTCTCCAGGCAATGCCTCCTCAGGTCTCTACTGACCCCATGACGGAGGTGCAGTCCCCACCGTGATCATACAGCTGAGGAAACTGAGGCTCAGAGAGAGGGCCCTGCCCCATGGTCACCCACAAAGCCCTCTCTCTGGGATTACAGCCTGGGTTTCTCACCTGCACGGCCCACATCTGGACCACAGCCACCAGCCAGACGGTCGCTGAGGGCCAGAGGCCCCAGCAGCCTCCTCATTGGTGTCATCATCCCATCACTGACACGCCTCTAGTGACAAGCACATCACCTGCCCGCTCCAAAGCAGCCCACGCGCCGGGGGAAGAGCTGGGTGTTTCCTAGCCCTGTAGTCCCTGCCATCTCCCTACCCGTAATGCCCAGAATTCATCTCCCTGTACCCCTGGGAGTAGGGGGTCTCTACTCTGACATGTAGTGACCATCCCCACAAGGGGTCAGATCCTGACTGTGACTCAATGGCCTTGGGCAAGTCTGACCTTCAGCTCTTACTTAGCTGTAGAATGGGGGTAATAACAGTATTCATGTCACAGGGCTGTTGGAAGAATTCAGTGCCATCACAGTGACAGGGCTCAGCACAGTGCCTGGCCCTGCAAGCACTTGATCGTCACTGTCACTAATGAGAACAGCCCAGGGTCTCAGAGCCTGACAGCCAGGCCTTGGCCAGGGTGAGCACACTCCCCTGGGGCACTGACTGCTCTGGCCCCTCAAATCCTTGTCTCGGGTCCTTTATGAATGACCAGTGGAGTTCCCAGTCCTTAGAAACTGAGGTTCTTTGGTCCATCTGCTGAGGAGGAGCTGGGCCTGGCCTCCCTGTGCCCCATCTTGTCCCCTCCCATGGGAGAACGAGTCTAATACAGAGCCTGGCTGAGTCAAAGATGTCAGGATGGGCCACACCCCAGTAGGGAATAGGGACCTATCTCTGTCCAGCTTACCCTAATCGCTTGCTCTGTCAGACAGCCTAGAGGCTGCTGCAGGGGCTGAGAAGGTTTCCTGGGGGGCAGGATGGCTGCCTATGGACCCCTGCACCCCCAGCATTGTTCTCCTCCCTGGAGGTCTCAGCAAGGCTTCACACTGGAGGGGTCTAGGTGGTGGGAGGGTGCCACCTTCCTGAAGACCCCCCAGGAGCGCCATGGTAAGGGTCAGCTTCTCAGACCTGCCAGGGATGACCTCCCAGGCCCCTTTCCCCTGAGCTATGCCCACATGGAAACAGCCCACCCACAGCCTCCCGCTCCAGCTCCAGCCCGTGTGAACTCAAATATTTGCTTTTCCTGGGCACTGGTTGACCGCTGGGGCGGGAGCGTTTCTGAGGCTCCCAGAAGCTGCCCTTGTCTCCTTTCCACCCCTGCAGGCTGTCCTCAGCCAGAGAGGCCATCTCGAGCCTGTCCCTGGGGTTCCAGCCCAGCACAGCCTCCCTCTAAGGCCTGGGAGGCTGAGGTTTCCACCTTCCAGCTTCACCCTTTCCTCAGGAATAGCCCCAGCACCCCATTCCATAAGGAAGGGAGGATTGGAAGCCCCTTGGGGCTGGGTTTCACTAGCCTGTGACTCGTCTCCAAAGATCAAGGCCTCCAAAGGGCCCCGGGGCCAGAGCTGAGGTTTCTCCAGGACCCAGCGCTGTGGTAGGACACATTAACCGGAAAAGCCCCTGGATCACACTGGACTCCGTCGCGGTCGCCAGGAGCCAGCCTCCCTACTGGGAAACCCCCTCCCAAATCAGAGCTTTGGGCCAGGCTGGGATAAAGGCCACACTGTGTCCCCAGGAGGGGAGGGGAGCCGGGGGTGGAGAAAGGTGGCTCTGTTGGCCACACAAGGCCCCATTCAGCCTGGGGCCTGGCTGTCCTACAGCAGCCACATCCTCCCTGGGCCTGGGAGCCACCGCTGCTGGCCTGCGTGGATGGATGACCACAGCGTCTTCCGGGGTACAGAGTGGGGGCCCCCAGAGGCCCTAGCTTAGACCTGGTATGCCCTGAGCCCTGCCACTGCACGTGGTACCTCTGCCCCCGTGCCATGTGGACTGTCCCAGGCTGTGTCCTGGGGAACATAGTGCCCCACATGCTACTCAGCCTAGATCCCCTGCCAGGCCCCTGGGGAGGCCTGAGGAGACAGGACCTGCCATTTACTGTTTCCATGTCCCTTGAGGGAGGATGTGGACCAACACAGTCCCCACTATAGACCGGAGGCTGAACTTCCTCCGGGAGGTCAGGGAGAAGGGATGAGCAGAGGTGCCTGTCCCCAGGGCCAGCACACCCTCATGCCGCAAGGCTCTGACCTCAGTCCTCTGACCTCGGTCCTCTGTTCTCCCACAGGGCCCAGGAGCCTCCAGGGGGCAGGACCCCTCTCAGAAACTGCCCAGTCTGGATGGAGGCATGAGGGGAGCCCAGCCCCATGGAGTCTCATTTCTCTCCCGTCTCTTTTGCAGAGCTCCTACCCCATCTGGGAGGACTTCAATTCCAAGGCCACGAAGCTACATTCCCAGCTGAGGTGAGGCTCCTGAGGGCGCCCTCGCAGGGGAGGGGCCGGGTGGAGGGAGGACACCTCACCACAGACCATCCCACTGTCCATCTCCCCAGGACCACTGTGCTGGCTGCTGTGGCCTTCTTGGATGCCTTCCAGAAAGTGGCTGACATGGCCACCAACACCCGAGGTGGGGAGGGGGCGTGGCTGGAGGTGGGGAGGCCCCAGGTTAGGCTTGGCAGCTGGAAAGGCTGAGTGGAGTATGAGCCAAGGCGAGGACAAGCCCAGAGTCAGGACCTTGGGTTCTGCTCCCTAATGGAAGGAACTGGTTGCAGACAGTGAGCCTGTCATCACTAGAGGCATGCAAGCAAGAGTAACAGGGATGTTACAGCAGGGTCTGGTCTTGCTATGGGTGGCCTTTGACGCCACGGCCACAGTTGTTCCCGCCTGTACAGTGAGTCTGCTTATGGCTTCTCACCCACCCCCATCTGCCCTTCCGAGAGCGCCCGGGCAGGTGAGCCTTCCCTGTTGGTCTTGGTGTCTCCTCTGCTTTCTGGTCTGAGTAGCAGGGACCTAGAGCCTCTTTTACTTGGGGGTGAGAACCAAGGCAATGGGCACATGCTGGCCCTGTCACACCTGCATCTGGGCACACCTGGCGGGGCTTTCTGGTAGGGCAGGGGGCGGTTTGGCTGGCTCTTGGGACGGCCTTTGGTTCTGGCCTCTCCCAGCAGGGTGAAGGGAGGCTCCTGGACTGACCACCAGAGCACCCACAGCTGCAGGAGGCTGGCATGGCCGGCGTGGGCAGGGCCTTGGTCCCACACGGAGGAGGGGCTCAGTAACTACTGGGGGACGATCAAATCCCCGCTGGGCCCCCCCCCCCCCACAGGATTGCGGAATGCTGGGGGCGGGGCGGGGGCTGCGGGCTGCGGGCCGGGCCTTCGCGGGCCAGTTCGCCGCCTCGTGGCCGATGCCGGGACTGCAGAGACCCAAGCGGGGCCCCTACCCACGACGCGCGCTTGCCTCGCCAGGGGCCACGCGGGACATCGGCTCAGCGCTCACGCGCATGTGCATGCGCCACCGCAGCATCGAGACCAAGCTGCGGCAGTTCACCAAGTGAGTGAGCACTGCCGGGGGACCGGGTTGTGGCAGGGAGACTCCCCTAGTGACCCTGACCTCCACAAAACCCTGTCCACAGCGCTCTGCTGGAAAGCCTCATCAACCCGCTGCAGGAGCGCATCGAGGACTGGAAGAAGTCCGTCAACCAGCTGGACAAGGACCATGCAAAAGGTGGGGCTGGGGCTGGGGCTGGGGCTGGGGCTGGGGCTGGGGCTGGGGCTGGGGCTTCAGCTTCCTGCCACCACTCCACAGACACTCATCATAGGGTTCCTCTCTCATCCCCTGCACAGAGTACAAACGAGCCCGGCACGAAATCAAGAAGAAGTCTTCAGACACGCTGAAGCTGCAGAAGAAAGCGCGCAAAGGTAGAGGCCGGAGCAGCCCACGGAGGCACCGCCCCACCGGCCCTACTCCATACCCCCCTGCCCCTCTGAGGCGCCCCAGGGTGCCATCCTGGCCGGAAGGGCCCTAGCCTATACACAGGACCCTCCAACCTGTTGGGTGGGACAGAGGGGTGGCAGGAGGCCCAGTAGGCCAAGGCACCCCATCCCCACCCCAAGAGTGGCTCTGTCCATCCGGCTGTCTTTCACACATTCCTTCTTTCTCTGTCTCTCCTCCTCTCCTCCCACATCCTTCCTGTAGAGCTACTTGGTAAGTCAAATGTGCGTCCCTCCAGCTGCTCCTCCCGTCCTTGTCGCATTTGTCTGTCTCCCCCAGTTCAGGGCCATTGGAAGGAGCCTCTCCAGGCCAAGGAAGAGAGAGGAAGGCGGTTGGTCCAGCGAGGGAGGGGCCTGGGGCACAGTTCCCCTGGAGCCCCTGGCCAGGGATGAGTGCAGGGCCACTACTGGGTCAGTCTGCCCGACCAGGAGGGGCTGGACCGGGCCAGGTGGGGCACAGGCTTTGGCTGCCCTGCCCCCACCCAGCTGCCTGGAGTCCTTACCTGTCACCTTCCTGCTGCTTGTCTCTCTGTTCCTCTACATCATCTTCTCGCTTCTCTCTGTCTCTCACTGCTTCTTGGTGTCGCTGTTGCTGTCCTTGTGTGTTGCTCCCTGAGCTGAGTGGGGCCCACTCCAAAACACTCCTGACTGTGACCTGCCCAGCAGCGGTGCCCCACGCTCTACTCTGGCCCGTTCCTCCCTGCTTCCCTGTATCCTGGGAAGCAGCGGGGTGCCCACCGATGGGCAGCGAGGTGTCCTGCAAAGTGGGAGTCTCAGCTGTTGCGGAGGGCTCCGCTGGGCTCCCCTGAGCTCAGCTGTCCCCAGGGCAGCCCTGGTGCTCCCCAGGACTCTGCTCACCCCAGGACCCGGGTGGCTTTGCAGCTTTGATGTCTTTCCTGTGTGCATGTCTGTCTGTTCTCTTTGCCTGCTCTGGGGACCAGCCCCTCCACACGCCCCAGAGTCCTGATTGCCCTCCCCAGTCCCCTGGCCCCCATGGCAGTGCCCAGCCAGCCCCCTGGCCAAGGACACCACCACAGGGCCTGAGCCACGGGTGCAGCAAGCCAGGCCAGCATCCCCAGCGCGGCCTCTCCTCCCCACCCATCCAGGGAAGGGCGACCTGCAGCCCCAGCTGGACAGCGCCCTGCAGGATGTCAACGACATGTACCTGCTGCTGGAGGAGACGGAGAAGCAGGCCGTGCGCCGGGCCCTGATCGAAGAGCGCAGCCGCTTCTGCACCTTCATCACCTTCCTGCAGCCTGTGGTGGTGGGTTCCTCAGGGGCAGAACAGTGCGGGCAGTATCCCCACCATGGGGCTAGTTGAGCGGTCCCCTCAGGGTGCTATCCTCGCCATGTCCCAAGAGTCAGGATTCGGTCACTGCTGCGCATGAGCTCTTCTTGGTGCCTCGATGGTCCCAGCAGGTTAGGCCGGGCCCAGGGTTGACTCCTTGACCTCAGAGAAAGGCCACTCCTCAGTGACCCCTGGCTGGGTACATTCGGGCCACACGCTCCTGGCCTAACGGCAGGTCTCGTAGCTCCTCATCGGTGGTGAGGTCTGGACAGATGGTCGCAGCAGCCGCAGGCTGTGCAGCCCCGGCCTCCGGCAGCCCTGGCTGGCGGGGAAGGGAAGGGTGAGAGAGGAGAGGCTGGTGAGGCCTGTCCCTCCAGGGTGGGCAGGGCCAAGGCCACTGCCACGGTCCTGATGCACTGCTTCCTCAGAACGGCGAGCTGACCATGCTGGGTGAGATCACCCACCTGCAGGGCATCATCGACGACCTGGTGGTGCTGACCGCAGAGCCCCACAAGCTGCCCCCCGCCAGCGAGCAGGTACGGCCCGCCCTGGGCGGGGGCGGGACAGCCCGCCCTGGGGAAGGGGCAGGAGGGGAGGGATGGCCCGCCCTGGGGAAGGGGTGGGGGGGCG